>JAFMOD010000282.1:122533-233917 GCA_019802435.1 Corydoras maculifer | reverse complement strand
AGTGTCAACACCTTCCCTAATACCCCTGAATCCCAGGGAGGCAATTCCATCACTGTGAGAACCAGAGGTCAGCTCGGTGCTACAGCCCGAGTGGGGCTTCGTAAACATGTCTGTCTTCATTACCGAGCCAGACCAGTCGCATTCTCACATTCTCACCTTATTCTCAGTGGAATTTCAAGTTCCACTATATTACTTATGCAAACAACCAAATTACGACCAGAAACGAAGGTTTTTAATTAAACTCCTGCCGCATGCATAAGGAGTCTTTAATCAGATTGATTCAGAGTTGATTCCATAAATTGATTCTGCTGTTTTTATAAAAAATAAACACAGTATAAAGAAACACAGTACAGAAAATGATAACATTTATTCTCATACACACCAAAAATGTTGGGTATTCATGTAAAGTTTAAGCCCATCAGCTGTAATGGAGACTGTAATGGGGACAGTCTATGTCCCGGCAAACTCCTGCAATCTGTGTAGTTTGGTATATTCTACCATATAGTAAGTGATACTAATGTTTGGAGAGTAATAAAATAGTTTAAGTAACTAAGTGTTCCTCGTTTAATGATTCAGTAGAGTGAATTATCAGCACTGTGCGTTCTTTCGAAACTCTTCCCATGTCAGGAGGGTTGGCATCATTGGATTGCCACGCACTGTGGGGTAATTATATTTATCTAAGTACACCCAAAAGATTTTTGGGCTTATCTGAACATCAGCCCCATTCACCTGTTGGCTTGACCTTGGCTCCATTGGCTTTATTACAACGTATTGCTCCGCCCACCTCCCACTTCATTATCAACACTCCTTAGTCTGCTTACATTTCTCCGTCTTTTACGAGTGCTGCAGAAACAGCGCGTCCCAAGATGTCAGTGTACACTTGGGCCTCGTATAAACAGTTGTTGAGTTGTATGCAGTAGCTTTAACGTTGCAGACAAACGGTGGGGTTCGTTTACATGTGGCTTCTGTGATCATGCAAAGAGGAGAGAGAGGGAATTCACATTTACTCCAGATTTACTCCAGATTTAATCCACATTTACTTAATTGATTCACAAATGAGTCAGTGAACATCACAAATATTCATTATTCATTATCTCCCGCTTATCCTCTACTAGGGTCGCGGTGGGGTTCCCCATGCCCATCCAGGGGAGAACGTCTCGGGAGCTGAGCAGATAGACCCAGGACAGGGCGCCAATCCATCGCTGGGCACACACTCACTCACACACACACACTCTATACGGGGCAATTTTGAGAATTCAATTGACTTGATCCATGTTTTTGGACTGTGGGAGGAAACCGGAGAACCCGGAGGAAACCCACGCAGACACGGGGAGAACATGGATCACAAATATTCTTTTTTTTTAAATATAAGTAAATTAGATTTTGATTTGCTTCACACGTTTGAAATGGAGATTCAGTTCTTTGTTTACATGAAAATTTGTCATAATTATTACGTTACTCTTTGATTCAGTGAGTCATCTTCTTATGATATGATTTATTTTTTGGATTTGTTCAGTGGGTTTTTGTGTTAAATCATCAGCTATTTGAGTTTTATCTAACCATACGTCAGTGTTTGATTCATTTAGTTCTAGTCCATTGTTTTAACCAAGGATTTTCTTTCTATCATTAAATACGTGTGTAAATAAATAGTTCGCTTGAGTTTGATGAGATTCTTTTGAATTAATTAGGTCTCGATTCATTGAGCTGTTTGGTTAAGTCTTTCAGTCTCTCTTCTCATTTGTTGATCAGGTCTGAATTTGATTCAGTGTGTCATTTAACCATCAAGATTCTTTTTTAATTCTAAACAAAGTTTGTGCCTTTTGTCACATAGGGCGGCGTAGAATTCACTCAGTCATTCATATAAAGTTTATCTTCGGTTTTGTTTAGCAGGTCAATATTTGGTTCAGTGAGTCATTTAAAAATGACTCTTATTCTTTCTCCTTTCATTCAGTAGGTTAGTGTTTCATTTAAGTGCTACGTTTGATTGTTTGCTGCTCTTTGTCAATGTGTGATGAAGTGAGTCATGTGATACTAAATCTGTATTTTACTAAGTCGCTGTTTAAATTAATTACATGTTCAGTTCCTGAAACTCGTTCCTCCCCATTTCCTTCAGTTCTCCAGAGCTAAATATTTTAGTTAGCAGCGTGAATTAAAAAGAAAAAAATTATATAGAATAAACTGGTGTTCATGAGGGTTTTTACTCTTCCATGGGTTTAAATTTAAATTGAAACTGATTTCAGTCACAAAAATCGCTTAATGTATAATCCTGATCCTCCAGACACATAGGATTGTTGTCTGTAAACTGATGATCGGAACTCAGACTCTGATGACTCTGATGTACTGGACTTCATGGATCATATGTGTTTAAATGATACTCTGCCCGTTTCATTTTATTGCTCTCATGTCAGAGCTTCATAGCACACTCCTGTTTCTCTCTTCATGGATCCTGGCAGAGATCTGTTCCACTGGGACACATCCTCTGAGGCCAGCGCAGGCTTTTTTTGAACAGGAGAGTGTGGGAATGTGCTGCTCAGTGGTATGCATCTGTGGATGTCAGCAGTTTGCAGAACAAGGCAGTTCATCACGTTCCTGTTCTGTTAGATCTGTCGGCTATCACGTTGGACAGGAAATGTCCAGGATTAGCAGCAGATTAGCCGTGAAGTTGCATGACCTTACAATGTGTGCTGCGTAAACATCTGTTAGACATTCAGATTATAATTACTGATTCATAGATCTTTTATTTAGCAGGTCAGTTTCTGATTCAGAGTGTTATTCGTTGACATAGAAATGTGCCACAGACAATAAGTTTAGTTTATTCTCATCTCTGAATTGATGAGTTGTTTGACTTCATTCAATTCCCTCCTTTTACCGAGTGAATCAGTATTTTAATTGCTTTTCTTGTTCAAAAACTCAGCATGTAATTTTCATTTGACTCGCAGTTCATTAGATGCAGGAAATGCACCTACTAAACTGTAGTTACTATTTTAATCTACTAGTTTCTATGTAACAGGTAAAGCAGTGTACTTTTTGAGTGAGCATGCAGTAACCATTACATTTTATATGCATCATGTTACAACAGGGGTGGCACGTGGCTTAGTGGATGACATGTTCTCCTCTAAGCACTATTCCAGGTTCGAATCACAATCTGTGTGGAGTTTCCATGTTCTCGCCATGTCTGCGTGGGTTTTCTTCGGGTTCTCCGGTTTTCCTCCCACTGTCCAAAAAACATGGATCAAGGCCAATTGAATTCTCCAAATTGCCTCAAATAGAGTGTGTGTGTGAGTGAGTGAGTGTGTGCCCAGCGATAGATTGGCGCCCTGTCCTGGGTGTATCTGCCCAGCGCCTGAAACGTTCTCCCCTGGATGTGCATAGGAAACCCCCCCCCCCCTGCCCGTGACTTTTATACTAATAGAGTATAAAGTTTATGTAGCTAAGTGACTGAATTCAGGACCCAAATATTGGCTTATTTAGATCAGTGTATTAAACTTTATATGTTATAAATAAAAATTTTAAAAACGTTTTTACACTCATGGAATAAATATGAAACAAAAATGAAACAAAGAACCTGAGTCGTTAAACGTGATGATGTTTATTTCTCTTTTCTGAATTTCACATTGATATCATACAGTATACGTTTATGTAAATACAGTCATTGTTCCACGTTAGTACATTTTCTCTCCATAACGTTTCATCTCATTCACACAGCACTCAAATAATTACAAGTTGTTTTTTTTTATCTCGCATGTTCACTTCTTATTAAAGCACCATAATCAGAGTCGTGGTGTAGAACCTCACGTAAACACATTTAGCGTCGACGAACTTCAGAAGAACACAGCTTTAAAATTTCCCTTTTTTTAAGATCAGACAGCTTCAGTGGGGTGCATGAGCATCGGCTCATCGGATAATATTTTAAGAAAAGCAAGAAGAATGTAATATTTAGAAGATAAAAGAAAAAACAGTCTATCAATCAGAAATAAAAAAGATAAAAAGATTGAGATAAAAAAGATTTTTTTGTTTTATTCATAATGAAAATATAGAAATATTCAGAGAAATAACCTTTATTATGATATTTACTGAAATGTTTTTAACAGTGGCCCTAAAATCATCGTTATTTAACAAACATTAACAGACAAACGAAATTTAACAAAAACAGACCTGAACGTTTTCTCAGGCAGTTACAACAATTTGTATTTACATTTTAAGTGCTACTTTCTAAATGTGTTTTAGAAAATATAAAAACATTAAAACAAATTAATTACTTCTTAATACAAAAAAAACCTTTAGAACAAAAGTACAAACACCTTCATTACGAGTTAAATGCAGTTCAGTATTGACAGTGACATCGGGCATGAATGATCATTAAACAAAAATAAATCCCACGGTGTGGAACCAAAACCTGGGTTCTTAAGTTTGCAGAACTTTAGTTATTGCAGAATACTTTTGTATATGATGTTCCCTTTCCTCCTCGTACACTGCTCCATGTCACCAGGTGATGGTGCAGGTGACACCTGGATTTCACATTATTACAGCCTCTGCTCTTTTGGGAAGGTTTTCCTTCAGAATTTGGAGTGTGTCTGTAAGAAGCTGTGGACAGAGTCATTTTTACCTCATGACTGATGAGAGGAACCTGTTGCCTCACAAGGCTCATGTCTCTAAAACACCCCCAGCTTTGTGGTAGATTTAAAGTCTACGCACTCTTTTCGAACAAAAAAGACTGAAATGGATTCATAAGCAGAATGTACTTGCTGCGTTGCTCCAACTGAGTACTCAAAGCCCAGACTTCACCCAGTGTTACCTGGTTCCTATTTAAAGGCGCTCTGTGTGATAAATACTGTCAATTAAAGACATAAAATACGAAACGCGAGGGCATATTGCATGCATGTCAATCGTTCTAATCTTTTTTGTCCTATTTGCCATTTTGATGTGTCTGATTGGATGGTTTTGTATCTGTTGAGATCATGTCTTCAGTTTGAGACAACCAAGTTTTTGTAAGAACATTTTGTTGAAACTCTAAACCTTCAGTGTATAAACCTGCTGAAGAACCTCAGGAACCTGCTTTTACACTGAACCTAGTTACACACCAAGATAAAACGAGGTGAAACCTGGCCCTGTCTGTTCTTAAGCCGTTCCAGATATGTGATGGACATTACAACCAGTGACGTGCTGGCAAATTCAAAGGAGAGCCATATACCCCTGACCTCTGATAAAGGCTTCCTGTCAGTTCCGATCCATCCTGCTTAGTTCAATAAGTTAGAGATCCTCATTTAAGCCCCGACAAAGGCACCTCAAAGACAATGAATTATGTTCCAAAGCAACTGAGAGTGTCATACGTGAATAAACCTGAGAAAATGATACGCAGCGGGCAACGGTTTTAAAGTTAAGCTCTTTTGTTATAGAAGAACGATAGAGTTAAAATGTCAGCAGTGGTTTATTTAGAGTCAGACCTTCATCTTGATTGTAGAGGCAATAGGAGACACATGCTCTCTGGTGTTTCAGGTTCAATCCTGATGTGAAGTCTGATGCTGTAACTCATGACCTGACTCAATACAACCACTGCTCAGAGAGCGATACGGAGTGTGCTTTCTTTCAACGCAATCTTAGTTCCTGATTCCTATTAAACATCATGAAGTCGCACAAAACACATGCATGCAAGTTGCACAGAAGTTTCTATATTTTTTTTAACAGCAGCAGCAGAATGATTTACACCATCTGGTGCACTGTGCCAGAGCCTGGTATTTTAAATAAATGACCTTCATCAGGTTCTGTGGATCCTCTGAACTTTTAGGTGGATTGTGGGTCATAATGCTAATAATGCAGCTTTGTTGTTGTACAGTTACATTATGCTTTAATACGTGATTTTTACGTTTTAGAAAGTGATATGTGATCCATATTTCCAAGTCGTTAACAGCATCCATCCAACTCTCTTTTATTCCCACCAACTAAGGTTTAAAAAATACTCTGACTGTCCCAAGCTATTTAAAAGGTTATTTGAAGCTACAGGCATTTTAGGATGTTGCTTTGTTTAACTTTGCTGTATTTAAGCCACAAGTTTGACTTTAGGAGAAGAGTTATGCTTTTAACTAAAACTATTTCCACATTCATGCTCACCTGATGTTTTATTTTAATCCACACATCCTGAAACTGCAAAAGTATAAACACAAAGGAGTTCAGAATTTCGGCTTAATGGATAATTATCCTAAACGTGATCCAAAACCCAGAAGGTCGACGTCGTGAGGATTAAAGTGTTTTAGTTTTCTGTCTATTGGCTGTTCTAGATGATGGCTGGCAAAAGGATGCAGATCAAAGCATGACAGGAGGTCTAAGCTGAGGATAAGACTATAAACATGTTCAATTAAACATTTAGGGGAGGAAATGGTTTCTTTTCAAAACAGTAAAACTGATATTTAAATAACTGATGTAAAATTGTTGCTTATTTATTTATTAAGGGGATTAGTTACAGACGACACAATGATGGGGGCAATGTGATATCTCCAGCATCCCTGTGGGCTTGTTGTAGGCTGTGGTAGCTCGGTGGTTAAGGTGTTAGTCATTTATCAGCTGCTTTTATCCAAAGCTACCTCAAAACCTGAGTTGTCACTGTGAGCCCTTGATTTAGGCCCTTATTGTTAAAGGTGTGCTGTATCATGGATGACACTGTGCTCTGCATAACCATCTGTTAGGATATTTGGGAAATTCACTTTAAATTAAAGCATCTGCAAATTGATTTGATTTAATGGAATGTTGCAGGAAAGCAGAGTCTCTGAAGGAGAGAAAATAAAAACTGTATCTTATATTCTTTCCGTGTTGATCTTTACCTCATGTTAACACTTCCGTACTGTTTAATTTGTGTTCTGATGCCTGATTGGTCAGTTTGTTTTAGTACAGCGCAAATACAAATGACATCAAATTGTATAATGTTGCGCCGAAGCAAAGCCCTATTAAGTTTCAAACTCTTCTTGCCGCTGGAACATAAAGCTGTTATGTTGATGAAGATGCTCCATTTAAATCGCACTATATATACTGAGTGTTATTCTGGTGAAATGGAAAACATTCTGTACTTTTTAAATATGAAGGCTTGTATTTCTATAGCAATATTAGTCCACGTTGCCTTAAATGCCATCGGTAGTCTGAACTCCACCGGACAGGTAAAGGACAGGTAAAGGCGTAGGTAAAGAATTTTATGAGGTGTAGCTGTGGTTCAGGTATGAAAGGTCATGCGAGGTGTTGTGTTTGAAATGTGGGGTAGCTTGTTTCTGTGTGTGTTTGTATGCGTGTGTTGGGTGGTGGGGGGGGGGGGTTGTGTCCTCACACAGTGGAGGTGGCGGTGCATTTGGGTGTAATACTGAGAGCTAGATCTTCCCTGTTGATTTTCCTCAGTGCGGCACACAGGGTGTCTACACTGGCCGAGTCGTGGCTGGCCCAATCGCTCAGCAGCGCCTGGATGGGCCTCTCCTCCTGGCCAAAGCAGGCGATGCGCTCCTCCTCATATCCCAGCAAGCCGGCCAGACTGGACCAGTCACTCTCCAGCTGCCCCTCGTGGTCCAGAAGCTTCTCCAGCTCCTCACAGGCATGAAGGGGCAGATTCAGCCCTCCATCGATCTTCACCACTGACAGAAAGAAAAGGTTTACAGACTGAAGCCAATCTGTAGAATTTTGAGTTAAGCTGTTGTTAAGCTGCTCTGTGTGTGTGTGTGTGTGTGTGTGTGTGTGTACACCTGTGTGTCCTTGGCCTTCCTGTAAACTCTGACTATCCACTGATATTCCACTGTCACTGTGGAGCTTCTCTCCCTCAGGCGACGGTGTCTGTGTGGGATTAGTGGTACCAGATCGATTACTATCATCTTGCTTGTTGTGTTTGCAAGTCTTCCACCTAAAACACACACACACACACAAACAAGCAAGCACATCAAGTCATTAATATTAAATTCCAGTTTGTTACAAGGCTGATACTCAAACTGTCCACCACAGGAAAGTTTTGTGTCTCTGGTTCACCTGGAGAAACCCACACAGACATGAGGAGAACATGCAAACTTAACAAAAAAAAAGACAAAGAACCCCTTATCTGTAAATCAACGAGAGAGCCTTGTTACTGCTAGATGGAGGCACTACCCTCTGCGCCGCCACGTCATTCAAGTCTTCTTAACTTTCTCCAGAACAAACTGATCAAACTTTAATGGACTTAATGGAGGTTGCTGGAAGAGCCGATGCCTCGTTCCATACTGCTTACTCTCCTTAAGTTAACAAACATTATGTACATTTAGCATCATACTGTATAAACACTAACTGCAGACCTCTGTGTTACCGTCACATGCCAATACGTCCACGTGCATCGACAAAAACATCGTACGAGCCTCGGAACGTCGAGATGAAACTTTTAAATCGTTTCCATGTTGCAGGAAATGGGACGATGTTCAAGGAAAAGCTTTTTACCGTTACACTGAACAGGGAGGATGGCAGCCAAATCGCTCCTCTTACACAGAGAGAAGACTTCAATATCTGAGATGCATCACGAGAACATGAGCTCAGAAAAACAAAAAACAAGCTATTTGTTTCTGATTCCGATCCTAAAATATTTATCAGTTTTAAAACACTTCAAGCGCTGGCTCAGAATGCTCCCGCAGCAAAGTCTGTTTTGTTTGTAATTGCTCCATCAAACCATGAACATCATTAAGACATCTTTCATTATTACACAGAAAGAACATTCATTTTCAGTCAACTCATGCAAGAACATTGGGTTTCATTCAGAATGTGTTTGTAGGTCATATAAAACAGGGATTTAGGGAAATGTTAAGTGATAGTGATCTATTTTGCCCACGGTGTTCACACAGAAGAATTTGTTTTCCACACACACACACACAAACACACATACACACTGAGTGAAGTGAGCACACGTGCCCCGAGCAGTTGGCAGCCCCGTATACGGCGCCTGGGAAGCAGTTGGGGTTAGGTGCCTTACCCAAGGGCAGTCAGACATAGTACTTGGTGGGACTTGAAATCGGACCTGGAACCCTCAGCTAGTTCCTGAACCACAAGCCTACAACTGTGGTGTACAACTTGTACACTTTACAAGTTATTGAGACGGAGCCCAACATTGGGTCGTCACAGAGACACACAGTACATTGTTTCACTGTGACAAGTGTCCCAGTCTCAGTAAGGTCATTAAGACCTCGGGTTTATCAGTGAAACATCCTCTTGGGGCAGCATGGTGGTTAGAGTGGTTAGGACTTGGTAGGAGGAGGTTCTGGGTTTGATTTGCAGGTCTTTTTATTTGGAGGTTGCATGTTCTCACTGTGCTTGTGCAGGTTTGGTAGGTCAGTCCACAAACCTGCTTGTAAACTGCTGATACACAATTGCCCCAGCTGTATAAGTGGGTGTAATTGTGTTGGCCCACGTGTGTGTGTGTGTGTGTGTGTACTGTGAGGGGTTGGCAACCAGTCCAGGAACTCTAGACCGGGCTGCATATAAACTCACTCAAACCACAGTGGGACTGTGTGCAAAAAAATAATAAAGAAATTATGTTCTTACCGCTTAAAGATGATGAAAGCGACGAGGCTGAGCAGCACCGCGGGAACAATGGAGATGTACAGGGGCATGAGGTTATCACCCAAACCCATACCCACTTTCTTGGGTTCATTCATGATGGTGATGCCGCTCTCTGTGGTCTCTGGAGGACTGTCTGATGTAAAATCTGTAAAATTAAAGGAGGGAGTGGATGGGTCCACGGAGGGCAGATCGGCATCTGTGCTGCTCTGGAGATCTGGACTGTCTAGAAGGTAGAGAGAGGACGAAGAAACAGCATGAACTTGCTGGAACCAACCTTCAACCTCACTGCTGTTATGTTAAACAGATATCACAGTGTCCTCATTGAAGCTTGGTACCATGTCATAGGTCAACAAACCGGGCACACTGAGAACTTTTTAAAAATGATTTCAGGCAGTTAACTGGAACCTTGGATTCTGTTGGAAATTTCCTATTGTTTTTCTCAGGAGCTTAATTAAATACCCTGCATTTTTTTTTTTAAAAATGGCTCACCTAATTTTGAATATTACTAATTGGTTGAATCTCAGGGTTGTTAAAGTTTTTGTGTGTGTGTGTGTGTGTAGTGGAGACCGTCAGCCCTGCAGGTCTGCGGGATAATCATTTGGAGAACAAACAGGATTTTTTGCTTTTATGTGGCAGCTGCAGCAGACGCAGATCGGATCTGATGTGTGATTCGATCAGAAGTCGTCACAAACACACTGCGACTGCTACAGCAGCTAATGGGTCCTAACGTGGGTCTGGATCGGCAGGATGTTCGGCCATGGAGACGGATGGATACACATATTTAGAATTATCTAATATTCTGTGCAAAAGGACAAGAAATGTGTCTCTGAGGGGCTCGTGGGGGTCGCTGGGGAAAACTGTTAGTTATCTTTTTGTTTGTATGTGGGCACCTGTCATAGCATCGCAGACCCATTCACACACATTCACACCTCGGGGAATTTGGCATCCTTCGTTCACCTCCTAAACTTTTTGGGTCTGTAGGAAGTCACCACGGCTCCTGGAGGAAATATACAAACTCCCCATGTATAGGACTCCGCCCCCACTTGTGACTTGAACCAATGACAATTTCGCTTAAATGCACGAGCTGGAATCACCACAGTGTGATCCAGGTTTGAATTCTGATCTGTGTGGAGTTTCCATGTTCGTCCCCGTGGGTTTCCTCCGGGTTCTCCAGTTTCCTCCCACAGTACAAAAAATGGATTTAAATAAGTTAGCTGCTTGTGTGTGTGTGTGTGTCCAGAAATGGATTGGCGCCCTGTCCTGGGTGTATCTGCCAAGTGCACAAAACATTCTCCCCTGGATGGGCATGAGGATACCCCATGCGACCCTTGTCCCCAGTATAGGATAAATGAGATGGAACTATTGATAGGATTGAAGCTGATGCTGTTTTGATGAAGCTGTGTTGACAGACATGTTCACAGTTTAATTGCAGTGATGCAGTAAAGTTGTGTGTACGGTATATATTGAATTTATTGTGTGATGAAACCACACCCATTCTCTTCTGTAAGTTCTGTGGATATCAGTACACACTTGCACACAGTCTGTCCCAGGAGAAGGGACACCAGACACCCATGCAGACACAGAACCTCTTTGTCCAGCACAAAAAGCTGCCCCCCTCTCATACCCGCTCTATTTCTTTCTTTCTCTGTGTATCATTCGTTTTTATCTTCCCATCATCTTTTCAGTGAAGACCAGGCTGCCTCATCCGGCTGCATCCAAGTGTGTGTTTGTTTCAGCACCTGAACCCTGAACTCCCTGAACTTTAGAGCCTCTTTCTGAATTCCTATCCTGCTTTATTCACCTCAGAGCTGAGATTGAAGTACAAAAGCGTTTTTTATTATCTGCAGTGATTTAGTTTAAGATAATAAAAAAACGACGTGTGAAAATTAATTAAAAATCTGAAAAATAGACATGAACAAACATGTCTGCTCATCTGCCTGTATTTAATTTGCATGTAATTATGTCAGTATTTAAATTAAATTAAATGAGATGAAAGGAAAAGTGTGTGTGTGTGTGTGTGTGTGTTTCAGGATGGTCCAGATGTGTAACATGGTATGAAGACCAAACCTGTTCACACACTCTCACCGTGGGAACTCTTATGTAAATCATTCAATTCTCAGGTGAAGACATGTTTGTGTTTGTAAGTATGAGTGTGTGTGCCTGTAAATGCATGTGTGTGCATGCATGCCTGTAAATATGTGTGTGGGTGTGTGTGTGTGTGTGTGTGTGTGTGAGTGAGAGTGAATGTTTGTGCACACGTAAATATAGGTCTGCATGTGTGTGCCTGTTAATCTGTAAAATGTGTGTGTGGGGGACAAACCTGTAAGTGTGTGTGAGGGTGTGTATGGGTGTGTACACACGTATGTCAGACATTTGCATGTCTACATCTGTGTGTGTGTGTGTGTGTGTGCGCGCTCGTGTGTGTGTAAGTATGTATGTGTGTGCTATTCTTGCCCTTTGTGTGTATGGGAGTGTCCTTCTGTCTGTGTGTGTCAGTCATGCATCGTGTGTGTGTGTGTGAGTGGGTGTGTGTTGTCAAACGCATGTGATAGTATGTCCCAGTGGTCAGACGCTGAAACCTGATAGGACCGGAGTGAAACTCCATCTCTTCTATTGACTGCATTTACTCCTCTGCATCTGCTCTCCCTCTTATCCATCCACCCGATCTCCATCTCACCCCCCCACCCCCACCACATCTACCACCCAACATCACCATCGTCCTCTTTATTCTTGTGAATCTCAGGCAACCACTGAAATACTTTAAATATATAAAATATTCTATTTCATCTCATTTATCACTTCATCTTCACGGGTATACACACACACACACACACACACACACACACAGAGCTGATTTGCAGTCAGTGGCCTCGGATTTGAAACATAACCTGACCCCAGATCAGTGCTAATGAGGGAGGCGGGTTTCTGACTGTCGATCGCATGATAAAAAGGTCATTTCCTGTCACAGTGAGGATCAGGTTTTAATGACCTTGAGTTTGATTTACTGGGATTACTGGGAATAAATAATAATATTTATTAAATCTTGATCAATAACCAGATAGAAAATATATATAAATTTCACATTATTACAAATGTCTGAGTAAACTATGGCAGCGACTGGAGGATGTGACTTTAGCATGTTCTCCTCGTTATGCCCGTCGTACGGTCCTTTAGCAGCATAAATTATATAGCTGCAGTTTTAGGATCAGAAGTCTGAAAGGGTGGAGACTGTTGTGGGAGGTCAGTTGTCATAGTGTTTGATGAGTCTAAAGGTTGAGTGTTTAAACCGCAAATCCACCTAAAGTTGCCAATGTGGGCCCTTTAGGCCCCTAACCCTCACTGACACAGTGATTCTGTATCATTAAAAATGAAGTCAGAATATTTGGAAAAAAAGTATCTGCTGTATAATTCAACATGAATGAGGTAATATGGTGTCACTACAGTAATCTTTTTTACTTCATTCATTCATTCATTATCTTCCGCTTATCCTCTATTAGGGTCGCGGTGGGGTTCCCCATGCCCATCCAGGGGAGAACGTCTCGGGCGCTGGGCAGACAGACCCAGGACAGGGCGCCAATCCATCGCTGGGCATCTTTTTTACTTTAACAAAAATAATTAGATCAATACATATATTATGTACATATCTTTAAATAATAACAGTTTTTTATATTTTAACCCTCTAATTAAGGCCTGTTTTTATGTTGTTTACTAATTTCTGATTTATTATCTTTCGCTTAATCCTCTATTGGGGTCATGGGAGGTTCCTCGTGCCCTTCCAGGAGAGAACGTTTTGGGTGCTGGGCTCCAATCTATTACTGGGCACACACACACACGCACATACACACCAACACACATACACATACACTATATAAGGCATTTAAGCATTCAATTTACCTTGAATCCAGGCTTTTGGACCGTGTGAGAACCCTACGCAGACACAGGGAGAACGTGGAAACTCGGGATTTGAACCTGGATCCCCAATGCTGAGAGGCAAACGTGATAACCACTATGCCCCTGTGCCGCCCATATGGTTTACTATTTAGACCAATTTAAACTTTAAAAAATACAATCATGTTTTATATTTTATAAGTGGCTGAAAAAAAGCAATCTGTTTCACTCGTACACGAATGCACTCGTCTGATTTATTGTTTTTAAAAGAGAAATGTGGAACGTGAAGTGCTGATCCTGCAGAACCTGTTAGGTGCGGGATTGTTCTTAAATCTTCCGGCTGTAGACTGCAGTTTGACGTTTATTCTAAATACTGTCGTTTAAATGAGAGACATCTTTATTTGTGGTAGAGTTGATTGTTCTTGGTTTCTCTGAATGTCAATGTAACTCACACAGGTTCCACCTGATGAAGGGATCCTGAGCAGTCCACAGGGTTTATTAACTTATAAATTAATCTACGAATTAACTGGCCATCGGACTTTAGATCTTCAGCCCACATGTGCTGCGCGTTTTCTGTTGATTGTAATCTCTGATGGACATGCTCCTGTTCACGAGGTCGTGTGCCGCACTTCCTGCGGCCTGTTCAAGAGTATGGTATTGATAGATATACGCTGGTATTGAATTTTTTTTTCCATGTGTCCCACTGTGCTCACTGTTCCATCCATACAGTTTAAAGCACCAGGCTGTAAGAACAAGCCATTAAAGCTTTAAACATACTGTATACACTATGGTACTATAATATTCCGTATGTTCGACTTAATTCTATACTAGAATTTCGGGAGCTGGGCAGATACACCCAAGACAGGGCTCCAATCCATCTCTGGGCACACTCTCTCACACAGAAACACACACAGTAAAGGGGTCAATATAGAGCAGCCAGTTTACCCTGAATACATGTCTTTGGACCCAATATTAAAATATATTTTAAGAAATTCGAGTGAAGACGTGAGACCCTCACTGATACACGATGTCTGAGCACCTCAAACCGCTCAGCATGAGAAAACTGAAGGGCGTGTCTCCGACATTCACATCTGACAGATTCGTTTGTAGAAGCAAATTAAACAACGAAATCTGAACCGTTAAACAAGAGCTTAATTCGAGAAGAATCAGATTTAGAAAGAAGAGGAACATCTGTAATCTTATTCTGATGTTAAGCGCAGAACATTTGAACTTGTGATTTATTTAAAGCTTTAAAACCTTTGTCATGTCAAAAGTTCCACAAAACTGATCTGTGCAGCAGTGACATCACACAACGCCATGTGATGTTCCATGAGATGCCAAGATAAGAAGACACACAGTGGTAGTGTGTGAAGGTTCTAGATGTAGAGATAAGGATAGAAATTCCCCATTTCTATTAAATACATGCGACTAATTTCATAAAAATAAAACAACTGCAACCCAATCATTTCATTTAATAATAATTCCATGTTTTGTTTCTAAGTAAAAATAAGTTGGCACGGGATTTATGAGAAAATGTTTTACTTAAATCTTGATCGAAGTTGTTTGGCTGTCCATGCATTTCTCTTCCCTATTAAATATCCCCCATGTGTTTCTCTCTTACCACCATGTGCCCCGCTGTCATACACTGACTATTAGAACTGCCCTGAATCTCACTTTCACATGCAGGACAGACTGCTTCTAATAATAAAGTAAGAGACCGGGTTCTGTAGGAGTCATCCAATGCACCCAAAGGGACTGTGATCAGCCTCCACGTCCCCCTACCCCCACGCCGGTGCATTAAAACAGGAACTATATGTCACTGATGCAGCTGCATGCAGTAATGAAATCCCCAATCCAGACCTCCAGCCATCAGACAAAATCAATTGAGCCTCTGGAGAAGCCACCAAAGATTCATACACGCAAACTTACTGATTTCAATAAAACCTTTTTATTTTGCATTTATCTTAAAAATGCAAAAAATTGACGACTTGTGAGCTTATGGGCTTAATATGAAATTGAAGAGAACAATAGAATTACGCAAAACTTCAGAGGTCTTTGTTTGAATAATTTTAGCCTTCAAAATCTTAGCTAGTATCAACCTGAATAGATTTATTTATCAATCTGTGATCAGAAATATAGAAATGAATCATTTTTTGATATTTTGTAGATTTTAAATAGAACACATGCTTGTGTTTTACATCTGATCACAAAATACAGCTTAAATCCAAATTGGGGAATTTGACCGGGGGGTGGGGAGGGTTGGGGGCAGCAGGCAGCAGGCGCCGTAACCCGAACTGCACGACGGACCTCATTGTCTTACAGCATGGCAAGAAGGACGTGGATAGACGCAGGGCAATGTGTAAAAAGAGGAGCATTATAAATTAGCACGTCGCCGCTCGGTCAGCACAGTGGCACACATTGTATGCGGCACGGCGGCCGGTGGTCAGAGGTCAGTCCCAGCAGTGATAACTCTATCAAGGTCTCGGCGTCGAAGGTCAGGGCACAATGCGCTTCTCAGACTCCCTCAGAGTGGCCTTGTAGAGGCGATGTGATAATCGTGTGACGAAGAGGAGAAGGAATTCAACACTCAATTAGCTTCCCTATGCCTCGAGACTGTGTCTGTACCCCCCCCCACACACACACACACAAATACACACACACACACACACACACACACACACATCCAACTCCACTGCCGAAAACCATCAGGAAAAGCACTACCTTCAAAATAAAACATCTCGCACCTCAGAGGGTCAGAATCCTTTGGCTTTATTCATTCATCCATTATCTTCCGCTTTATCCTCTATTAGGGTCGCGGTGGGGTTCCCCATGCCCATCCAGGGGAGAACGTTTTTGGTGCCGGGCAGATAGACCCAGGACAGGACGCCAATCCATCACTGGGCACACACACACACTCACACAGACACACTCTGTATGGGGCAATTTGGAGAACTCAATTGACTTGATCCATGTTTTTGGACTGTGGGAGAAAACCGGAGAACCCGGAGGAAACCCACGCGGACACGAGGGGAACATGGAAACTACACCCAGATGGGGATTCGAACCGGGAATCCCTAGTGCTGAGAGGCGAACGTGCTGACCACTAAGCCACTGTGCCGCCGTTTCTTTGACTTTAATCCAGATTAATTTAATCAACACTCATCAGATGGTCACCACTTTGATAAAAGTCTTTACATCTTCCTGTTGTGCAAAAATATTACACCAATAAATCAGTCCTGCACATTGACTTAAGAGAATGTAACTCAGACTTTAGTTCAGAACAGATTTAACTCTGGGACTGACTGCTTCCTTCAGTTTTAAGACCTTGTTCATTTCAGTTATCGGTTCTAAACCTCGTGTCCTCCTCCTCCTCCTCTTGCATGACAGACAAGTGTGATATTTTTAGAGCTTGCTTGAATATTAAATTTATTGTTCCATAAGTGATGCAGCAAATGCAGCAGGACAGGCAAACCACCCTGACCCTACCTGCATCACGTGTCACATCCCAAATGAACCCAAAATGTATGGTTTATTCAGTTTCCCCTGCAGAAGGGCAGTGATGTTCTTAATGCTGGTTTTTCCTCGCACCACTGCTATTCAGGTTTTCATGATGATGAACATTAACATTGGTTATTATGAGAGGAGCATCCAAACATTGTGGAGGTTATCAGGATTTCCCTAACCTCTGATCTGACCTCACAGACTATCACATGCCTTGCTCGTGGTGCCGTCTTTGATGGTTGACCACCTAGTAAGGTTAAAAAGTCTTAGGTTTCCTCTAATTGGACGCAGTCTGTCTGAATGTGGCTGCATTGAGTCCAAACTGCTTAAAGATGTTTTTGTAACGTCTTTCAGCCGAATGAGCATCAGCATCATGTTTTTCTGTTTTGTTTCATTTGTTTTCATCCAGTTTAACAACATGCTGTAAAGATTGGACCTTTGTTCTGTAAATTATTGGTTCACATACATTTGTGTAATATTGTGAGTTTCACTCGAAAGAGACCTCAATATTCTGCTGTAACTGTTATTAGGACGATGTTATCTGAACCAAAACACTAACCTTGATGTATTTGTAATTGATTGCATTACATGCGATGCTGGAAGTAATTTCCGTTCTGCCAGACATTTAAACTCCGAGCTTCATGTTTCTTAATGTATCTGCAAAAATTTCAGGGCGATAGCAGCATAACATCATCTGAATAACAGTCTATCATTACAGTTTTTTCTACATTTACTCCGACGTTGCTTAAACGAATTGGTGACTCAGAAGGTTTGCACTGTTCAGTACTGGACAAATTCTCATGAAAAGTCTAGTGACTAAAGGGGTACGGCTGTTCTGCGTCCAATATAATGTTTAAAGCCCCATCTACCGAGGAACATAAAGCACATTGTTTCATTTAGATTGCTTCATCTTAATAACAACAAAAAAACTTAAAACCAAAAAAAGTGACCTCTTTCTAGGGAATAATAAATAACCAGGTAAAATAATTTTATACAGTCTGATCCAGACGTTTGACGGCCCTGGGGCCACATCGCTCTCTTTGGTTGTCCCTGTCCAGCCCATTACTGAAGCGGCGTGCTGTGAGCGCTGTGCAGCCGCATTGCTTTATTGGGATTTATTGCATTTTGTTGATTTTGCCCCAGTCTCTTATGTGGATCTTTAAGAAATGTACTTTTTTCTTATGAGCTCCCTCTTATTGGACTTCTGTCATCATTATGCAGAAATGAAGGCGATTCCAAAAAAGTGCACAATGTTTAGATCACTATTGATGTAGCTTTAATGGTTGGATATCCACAGGTTTGTTTCCATGAAGTCTAATGGGATTGATACTGGAAGAACTGGGTCTCTTAATCTATATTTACACTTTTCTATTAAATAAAAGCTATTTATATCTGCAGTAATGGATCAGTTCATCAGGTCTGAAGTTACTATACAGAAGCACTTAGAGGATATACAGTTTCTGCCTGAAACCTGTTGCTCTGCAACAAATATTAGCACTTTCCATCTGTCAAGAAAAACGAGGGGAAAGACGTCTGAGGTGCAGATTTACTTGGGTGGCCGATGTTTCTTAGCAGGATCCGGGGGCAGTTTCTAACCCAAAGGATCCTGGTCTTGTTTCCGTTTTAAACAACTCCATATGTGATGTATGATTCAGATCAGCATCGTGTGGTTCGGGTATCCTCCCGTCATTCTGATGTAACATCTGATGCTAAGCTAAAACATATTATCCGTGATGTTGCCTTAAGGTCAGTCACTGTTTCAGGGGTTAAGATCCAGTTTTATACCTTAATTTTTTCTGTTCATCACTGAATCCTCTGAATGACGAGGTGGTTGTATAATGCAACTGTTTGCATTTGTTGTTGTACAGTTACGTTACTCTTTTATTTCATTTCTGCTTATCACTGAAGAAGGTAGACAAACCACAAAGTGATTCAACCTCCAAAACGCCACCTACTTCTGCTGTGGCTCACAGCCATCTAATAGATCAGCTTTCACGTATCAATATTAGTATTAAGACTCACAAACCACCTCATAATTCAGAGGATTCAGTGACAAAAGATGTACACACAGAAAACTGTATCAGGTTTTGAACTTTTTTTAAGCCTGCTTGGACCTCGAGTGCCAAATATGATCATAAATAGGACTACGAATGACCCACGACTTCAGTTCTCTATTTTTAGTTGCTTACTGTATAAACAATAGATTTTAATAAAGTTATCTACTTCTGAACAGATCCTCAAACCCAATTCATCAGGTTTAAAATGTAATGTTTGCATTAAAGAGGTTATTTGTTCAGACACTTCTATCCAAAAAGACTTAAATGCATCCCAACTTGATGGTTGGGGTCAGAACACAGGGTCAGCCTGCATGATGCAGCATCGAGAGTTTAGGGCCTTGCTCAAGGGGCTACACTGACAGCTTTCGTTGGTCTTCTTCGTTTGAACCCCTAACCTTTAGATTGATAGCCCATCACTGTAGACACTGACCTACCTCACCCACAGCCATTTAGGTTTTCTGCTTCAGCTGTCAACATTTTCAGCTGTGATGAAGTGAAAGTGATACAGTGATCTATTTTACCTACAGTGCTCACACACAGTGGAGTGTGTCCTCCACATTTAACACATCCATTAACTCACACACACGCACACAAACACTGAATGAGCCCAAACTGGTGGACAGGCCTGTGCACGGCGCCCCTCTATTTAAAAAGTCTTTGTTTGTTAGTTGTATTAATCCGTAATAGTTTTAGGTCAAATTAATTAGATCATTGTTTAATAGTTAACTTTAACTTCATGAGTGGATACTCAGTTGCCATCTGAAGACATTAGAAATGGTGAAATCAAAACCAGGTCATATAAACAATATGTTATACACACGTACATGTTTAAATTAGGAGACGGGGCGCATCGCAAGACACAAACAAATGGTGGAAGCGCCGAATTTCATCCATTCATTAATGAGATTACGTGCCGCTTTTATCCCGACCCAGATGGCTTCCTGTGTACCAAACACGCGACTGTTTGTAGTATCGCATTACAGCCAGGCCCCGGAGCTCACAGCAGATGATATCAGGATCATTTCAGAAGAATTGGCTTCATGCTGTGCTCCCGGCGCGCCGAAAAACTGCCATCTGGTCATTTTTTATTCAGACCAGTCACAGAAGGCCACACTGAAAATGACACGCGTCATGAAATCGAACTCGCCGTTATATTTTCTTACAGCTGTGATGCACTTACACTTAACCTTCTTATTGAATTTACACTGCAAAAAATAAAATCCTCAAATATCTGTTGACTTTAATAGATTTTTGATAATCAGTCAGATAATCTAGTTTTTCGAAACTCTTTCTTATTTTAAGAAATCTTAACAAGATAAATTTACTCTCTATTATGGCACTTAGGTTTACTTGATTCATGTACATTTTTTATTTGTGTTTATTTCTCTTATTTTTCATATAGATTTTCACAGTGTGGTCCTGTAATGAACTGTGATTAACTACAAACTACAAACCTCATTGAACAGTCAGTCTGCGTTATCTGCATCACACAGCTGGACTTTGTGTCTGTAAGGATTTTAGAATCTGTTTCAATGGAAAACATTTGGCTCCTCAAATTCTCTAAGGCTACAGTCATGAGTTATTCATTCTCTTTATAAATTATATACAAAAAAACAGTCCTTCTGTAAACTGTTTACATGTTAAAAATATAAAATTGTCAAAGACGTTAACAGCTTGTGAATATTAAATCAATTTGTCTGTGTGTTAGTGAGAGTTTAACATACGTTTTGGCTAAAAGGGGATTATGACATCATTAATGACGTCACAAAAAAAGCTGGGCCATAATGTGTTGACCATCATGTACTATAACAGTTCAATCCTGGGATAAGAATTTGTCTGGTTTTAGCTGATGATGTGTTTACATCCAGTGAGATTTCCTTAAACCTTGTAACCTTGAAGCAGAGACCATAAACATGTGACCTTGTGACCTTTAGAGGGCTCAATGAAGCAGTATGAACAGCTAGAGCATTATTTCTAACACATTAATATGATTTATGTCTTTTCGGGAGGATTCTTCCGCCACCTGTTTCCATTTTGGTCTTTTTCTGTTTATCACCTGTGACTTTTACAACACTTAACAAAGCTGATGGTAAAAAATCACCCTGAGAACCAGAATTCATCAGCCTTTTTTAAATGTATAACTAGAACTCTATGATTAAAGTTGGATAGTTTAACATTTTCTTGACAGTGAAATGATTCGTGCCTTACCTTGACAGATGGTGTCGGTGAGGTTGGTGCAGTGCACCAGCTCCCCCTGTTCCTCACAGGTTTTGCAGGGCAGGCAGGGGTCGAACGTGCTCGCCTGGTCAGAGTAGGTATCGTCCTGGCACGGCTCGCACACCGTGTCGTGGTTGGGTTTGCACTGGAACAGGACGCCACTGCCCAGGGGACATGCCTTACACGGCTGGCACTGCTCTGCGCTGGACGAACGGAAGTAGCCGTAGTCGCAGGTGCACACGGCATCGTTGGTTTCTGTGCAAGGCACTTCCATGCGCAGGAGGCCCTCGCAGCGCGTGCACGGAGTACAACGCTCCGTGTGGCTGAAGTTCTCTGAAAACGTCTCGCCTGCACACAACCAATCAGAGGTCACGTCAGAAAACACTATTTAAAGTTTTTGTGGTCAGTAAATTAAGCTGGTATGATGCTTTTATCTATAAACAAATGCATCCTTTTCAGTTATAGCTTTATATGAATCAATAACAAAGTTAAAAAATATAAAAATATGAAACGCAATGCTGCACTTTAATAACAATACTTTTAAAATGTCCGTGTCGCCTGTAACAGTGCTACATAAAGACTTTTTAAAAATATTTAAAAACACTACGAAATAAAAATGTGGTCAAATATTACAGTTGAATGAAATATTAAATATAAAACAAATTAACAAAACAGTTTAAATGTAACATGAGGAAAAGACTAACGGGTAACATTTAAAGAAATGACTGACTGCTTGGGGGGGGGGGTGTAAAGCGGAGGAGCACTGCAAAGAAGCCTCATGGGTGTATGTGTAGAGGGGGGTAAAGGTTGCAAACCACAGACACATGAGCAGGGAACACAGTAAACAAATAAGAGAGGCTAAAAAAGGGAAACAGAGTGTTTATAAGAATTTAGTATTACTACTGTACTGTGTGTGTGTGGGTGTGTGTGTTGTGGCGTTCACCTGAGTGTCATTTCTTACTAACACAGAGACTTTATTGTGACTCCGCTGCTCAGCAGACGTCACATGATTCTAACGGCACTTTGATGAATGTGTTCCTCTGACCGGTCTGCACCTCGAGGATGTGTATGATGTTCTAATTGAAATGAGGACGATGCGCTGGATTAGAAATACTCCTGCTCATCACTCTTGTATAAATTTGGTAAGCATCCCACCCTAAACTGGGAAACTATAGGGATTCCCTTTAACCCACATTCTGCCCCCATTATTTATTTATTTCTGGAGTCATGCCCGTGGGAAGTGGCTCGTGCTCAGGTTTCAGCGATCGTGTCCTGGGGTTTGATGTCAAGGCTCTGTGGAATTCCTCCTCAGTGAACCGATCCGCACATGACTTCATGACTTCATGCTGGAACATGTGAGGACCTTCCCCAAACTGTTGACTGAATTGTTCGGATTGTGTTTGTATTCTTTAACACCTCACTGGTGGGAATGATTATTGGTTTAAGTTTAATGGTTGGAGGTGGAGGCAGCGCTTTAGACCAGGAAAACCCTGCTTCTAATTCCTGGTGTGAACAGCCAGGTCTCTGTCCGATGGCCCTGTGCATGTTGTCTTCGCGTCTGGTTGCTCTGGTTTCCTCTACGATACACACCACCCCCGATGTTAAAGTGTTCTCTGTGTGTCGGTTCTGTGATGGACAGGAGACCTGTATTCTCTGACCTTTTTGTTAGATGTTTCTTTACCCAGGCTGTGTGTACGTGTGTGTGTGCGTGTGTGTGTGTGTGTTTGTGTGTGTGTCCATCTCTAACGATGTTTCTTCTCTCTGGTGTGTTATACTGTATGGTCACTAATGGACTATTAGATAGAGACTATAACGAGAAAAAGAAGCCACTCAGCCCTTTCTCCTCCTCTTCCTCCTCTCCTGACCCCCCCCTACCCCTGCACCATTTTAGAGTCATTATCATAATGTGTGTTATTAATAATGCATATGAGTACATAATTTCAGAGACAATTCAACATCTGTTCATGTGTTTGTGAGTGACTGTTTGTATGCTGGTGTGTGTGTGTGTGTGTTTGCCTGTATTAGATTGCACGTGTGTATGCATAATTATGTGTGGTCAATTTGTATAAGTGCAATTTGTGTGCATGGAAGAAAGTGAACATGTGTGTGAAAGTGTACATGAGTGTGCATGTTAGTATGTGCGTGTGCCAGGAAATTTTTGTGCATGGAAATATGTGTGTGTGTGTGTGTGTGTGTGTGTGTGTGTGTGTGTGTGCGGGTTACAGCTGAGCAGAGGTAACATTAATTCAACTTGTTGTCTTGTCCATAAAAGGTTTGCTGCTGATGTACCCAGCTATTTATGCTTAAGTGTGTGTGTATGTGTGTGTGTGTGTGTGTGTGTGTTGTTCCCATATCAGTTCAAAATGTCTATAAATGTGCCTGTGTGTCTTTCCTTGTGCTAATTCAGTCCCTGATTTTCTAAATAAACACAGGCAGTGTGTAGTGCAGAAAAAGAGGATGTGATGTCATCATGCTGTTCATTCATTTCATTTCATCCTGAGAAATAAAACTTTCCATTATTTTATCTGAAAACAGGACTTTTGAGAACAATTCTTATGTTAGAATAACGTTGTAATGACTGTGCTGCTGGTTTTCTGCCTCAGTATTCACCGTTCCAGGGTCAGGTACCGATGTGATGTAGGAACGTGACAGGTGGAAAATCAGGAAGAAGGAGGGGGATCCTGTGTTTTTGAGCCTTGTTGAAGTATTTTGCCCAAGGCGAGGGCGTTGCAATCAGATCCACACACACCCACACACACACACACACACACACACAGCTGTGTTTAATGTTAGCAGGTTCTCTGTAAGGTGGTGAATCATCTGGGTAACGAACAGAAAACCTTTTTGTGACCATAAATGATCAAGACATGATTTGAGTTGTAAAAATGTGAATGTATGAATGGATCCTAAATAAATGAAGCATATTTATTGTGTTTTTCTTCCAGCTTTTTGGTTCCGCTGTTGGGAAAGGCTTTTCTCTGTTTGTCTTTGTCCACTGTGAGTTGTCCAGTTAAATTTATAGAATGCAGAAAACTTCCAGAGTGGCTTAGAATGTCAGTACCCCTCAAAATACAACCAAAAAAGGGTTGAGAACTTTTTTCTTAAGAGCCCACCATGGGTAGCCCTTCAGTCCTTACAGCCCTTCAGTTTCTTAACCACGAAATGAATGAAAGCTCATGTGTTGAGGTGAGTCAGTTTCATTTAGAACTGCGGCGGCTCGGCCGGAAATGCTGTTTTCTCACTGCAAATGTGATTATGTGCTGTATGTTTGCATGTTCTCCCTATGGTGTGTAGTTCCTGACAGTCAGGTTGAAGTGAATATACCTAGTAAATCTACACAGCATAGGAAACGCAATCTCTACAGGATATTCTCTGCCTTTAAGTGCTGGGATAGTCTCCACCACCACCTCCACCACCATCACTATAATTTAAATATAAATTGAGACTACAGAACCAAAGGGGACCGTCAGTGAGGTTAATAAATGATCAATCAGGTGATCATTAGTGTATTAGTGATGATATACGAGAAAATATTCTTTATATTGCAATAACAGTTATTAAAAAGTAGTAAGTTTACGTGTTATGAAGAATAAGACCATGCAGCAGAGGCAGATGTGAATAATTACACTCTTTTAAAGCTCTGGTTTAACTTTCCATCACTATCCTGAAAGAAGCAGGTGTCGTTACGGTTTTCAAATCCTCCTCATAAAAATGTCACTGGTTTCTGTTCGGGCCAAACCTCATTATACTTAACCTTTGAGTTCCCCTCAGTACTTGTTTAGAATGTACAATGGAAACATCACAGAACCCGAGCATGTCTATAACAGTATGTTTTTGTCCATGGGGTGCCTCGGGGAACTGTCATTGGTCCTCTTGGATTTAAATTTATTTCCCCCTTCAGCTAGGTGTTTCAAAATCAATTTTTTCTTTTTTGTTGTTGTGATGTTGATGTTGTACATATTTTTACATTATGACATTTACATTTACATTTAGTCATTCAGCAGACGCTTTTATCCAAAGCGACTTTCAAATGAGAACATTACAAGTCAGAAGTTATGGAGAAAACCAACTACACTGTAAATTCAGTTGTGTTATGAGCGTGTATGTACAGAAGTTAGCAACTAGAATTCTTCGATCCCGAACAGTGAACGTTTAAAAGTGAACTGAGCTATATTTTTATGTATTTAAGGTGTGTGTATGTGTGTGTGTGTGTCTGTGTGTACACTGCAAAATGTGTAAGAAAAAAATAAGAAAGAAATTAACAAAAATCAAGAAAAAATTTACATGAATGATTTAATGAATAAATTAATAAAAGAATTAAAAAAAAAAAAAAAAAGATTTATCTTACTTAGAAAATTTGCTGTGTGTGTGTGTGTGTGTGTGTGTTTTATTAAACCTGTTCTCACTTGGTGATTCATTTCTTCCCTTTTTATTTTTTTATTTTTACCTAATATGTAGATAAAGTTGATGGAGATTGACGAGACTTTCTGCTGTAAGTGAAACATCTGTTGCTAAGTAGTGAAATAGATCATGAGTGTAAAACACACCATCATGTCTCATTAGGTACCAGGGCTTCTTTAAGTGCTGATTAGCTGGAGACCCAGAGGGAACATGAGGCAGTGTAGGGTGGTAAATAGTGAGGAAAAGGAATTTTAAATAAGGAAAGCACTTCATTACGTGAATTGGCTGTGTGTGTGTGTGTGTGTGTGTGTGTGTGTGTGTGTGTGTGTGTGTGTGTGTGTGTGTGTATGTGTGTTTGTGTGTTTGTTTGTCAGGCACGAGCGTGTTTTACTTACTGTCCAGACATGGCTCACACTGGGTTTGTTCTTTACCGCACGGCTTGACCATGCCCTCACCCGGCAGGCAGACCTTGCAGCATTCCCCGCTGTCTGTGTATTGCCTTGAAGGACAATTTTCTCGAGCTGAGAAGACTCCCACCTGAACAGACAGACAGACAGAGGACTGAAATCAGGTCCTTTACTGTAGTAGTAGTGCAGATCTGACAAAAGCACATAGGACTGTATAATTTTGATTTTGATCTAGTTTTAAGATCCAGTTTTAATCAACTCTCCACATCTCCAAAAAAGTGGAGATGATAAATAGATGGCCTTCACGTCATCCAGTTTAAAAGAAGAACCCTGCTGCAGGAGCAGAAGCTGCAACCATGTCATGTAGAGCCAGAAGCACAGTTCAATATTCAAAGACATTCCATGTAAAGGTGTACAAAGGGCTTTGGAATTCTTCTGCGGAACTCTGTCAATTGTAAACATGAAAAACTGCAATCAGGTCATTTTGAATGACGCACCTTCACACCTCTGACAATGAGTCTAAACGTAAATCTCACCGGGGTAAACATGGGGTAAACAACAGTAAAGAAAACATCCTGCTGTTTTAAAATAGACCTGCTGTGGAAAGACTGAAGCAGAAAACTGTGGGAAGACATCCGAGTTCCGATCTTTGCTAATGACTCTGTCACTCCTGACATCTGTTTCAGTTAAAGCTGTTGACTTGTGTCAGTTTATCGGATGGACGTCGACAAAAACCACAACCCTCACTACATCTGATTAAGAATCAACTCCTTTAACGTTCATTCTGATTCGAAAATGAAGGTTTCGGATGAATATGTGTAAGAAGAGAAGGGGACACGCCGTTGGGAGAAGTTTGACGTCTACGGGAGCACTAATATGGAATCTAATACTTTTTCAGAGTTTGGGAAAGATCTCCTAATTCCCACATGGTACATTTGTGGCACAGTTCGTCCCTATACCGCCGGTAAATGACTGTATGCATGTATAAGTTGTATAAGTTTGTTGTATAAGTTTGGTTTGTTCTTAAGACATTGGAGAACATTGGAATCAGCTTAATCTTACACCAAATGAAGAAAAATAATTAATCTAATAAAAAATAAGTGTAAAGTAGCAAGTGCAAGAGAGAGGAGCTGGGGCCTGGACAGTCTGTTGGGATTATACTTTAGGCTTAGAAAAAGTTATAAACCTTTAAATGCTGTTTTATTGGCAAAGAGAAACTTTACAATGTATTGAATTTGGTAATACTCTCCCTTAGTTGAATTAAAGTAACACACCCCCACAGTGGATTCTGGGATAGATTGTTGTATACAGGCCTGACTTTGGGGTTACGATTATTTATCATTTAATTCCAAAAAAAGCAGAAATATCACCTTCGGAGGTTGAAGGGGACAAACAGTGAGTGACAGTTAAGATCAACGATTAAGATAAGCAGCGACGAGTCTCCAGTAAGTGGAATTCTTCAGCGCGACTAAGATAAAAGACCACAGTGATCCCTCCAGGCTGGTTTGAGTCAGCTGGATAAGCCGCACTGAGGTTGAAGAAAGCGGCGTTGCCTAAAATCAGCATTCTTTACATTACTCAATCTCAGACCTGAACTCGCCTCGGAGCGCCGGGTCACTCGTTGTGTGGCAGCCACTCAAAGACAACTTCAACAACTTCAGCACGATCAGTGCTGTTTCCATAGACCGTGCTCATACTCATACTCAGTATGTGGACGCCATTTTTGGGGGGATTTGTTTTAAGATCAACATCACAACAGACCTCTGAGGTGAACCGAAATCTTGATTCTGGATTCAAATCCCTAAAGATGGACCTGGAAAAAAACAGAGCAACTTTCGAAATATTCCTATTGGTTCAGCTGTCAAATATTTACTGAAAATATCAGAATCTTTTTTCTCTACTGGACTATACATTCTTGTTTACTTGGAAATGGGCCCGTCTGTTTTTTTCCACAGGAACAGCATCTATTGATATTAACCACAGCAACTGTTAAGTGACATGATGATACCCCATATCCAGTAAGCTGCAGACATGCTTTTTACAAGATACTCACACAATAGCAACTCAACCACTGTCTTTAGCTCCACCCTTCGCCGTTTCTGTTCCAACTCATCAACTCAGAAGAAGAAACAAAGTGCTTCAAATCCAAAGCGCACTAGTGCGGATCTGTCTTAATCCCTTAACTGAATTTCACCCCTCTTGAGTGTCCATTCATCATATCAAGCAAACAAATATGTCAGTAGGTACAATATGTTCACCTTCCTTGTTCCTGAACCACCCTTCTGCTCTATGAACCGACCCACAGGCAGTAACATGCAAAAAACCACACACACTTACAAACAGGATCATTAACTTGCAGTAAACAAAATGCCCTTCTACATTTACATGCTTTATCCAGTTGAGGTCTACAAGCTTCAGTTTATGATGCCCAATCTACAGCTCTGCAGTCTGCAGGCAATGTTCTAAAGACTTCTCCTGAGGCTCTGGTTTTTTCATAGCAGTCACCCTGAAGTAAACAAACATGAAAATGTTCCCCAAAACATTGTGAAAGTTCTACATGCTGCAGTTCACGGTGTGATTATATCATCCTGAAACATAGAAGCAAGGGTTTTATTCTTTTAGACCTGAAAGCTTTCCCTCCCATCTTCCTATGGAGCAGAAGAATCACAACTGACCGCCTTAAGGCCGGTGAACTTCAACTTATAACCAAGAGCCTTTACGTTGTTTTCCTGCTGCCTTCGATCCTGTGGCTGCCACAGCTATTATAATGTCATAAAACTACTTTCTAGGGTATAATACCTAATGATCAACTGTTGTTACAACTACTGTATTCATCCAAAAATATTTAGAGGGATTCTTGTCTCTATCAAAGTTTTGGTCATAGAACAACATGCTTTTTTAGATCCTGAATATTCTGTTCTTTTAATGGTAGAGCCAATATCTGTCTGTGCCACCCTGATAGCATGGTTCTCTTTAAGCTCTGCTGATCATTTGGTTACACCTCTCGGACTGAAGGAACTTTTTCATAGTTCTTATAACTGTGGATCAAAGTCCCACTTGAACGTGTGTCATCGCTGTAGGAACGTCGGAGGATCACAGTGTTTTCCAGGTTGATGGAGGGTTTTATTTCCTACATCAAAGTAGGAACTTTCAGTACAAATGGAACCAGGTGCGACACAAGCCGATGTGTTCGCAAGAGTACTATTTGTACAGAACGCAGTGTAAAACCTTAGCCATCTAAACAAACACGAACAAAAGAAAAGACAGTAAATCCAGGTTTCGCTCAGTATTTATGTGATGGAGGAAATAGAACAAGATTTGTAAGGTGAATTATTGAAATCATGGCTGATACTTAAGCTCAACCTGCAACATCCACCTCACAGCAAAGCAAAGTTTCAAAATGGAAAGAGTAAACTGGAACGTTGGCCTCTTAGCTGAGGTCACATCATTGTTCTGACTGGCAAAACGCACCTGAAGGCATGTGGTTATTGATGGTATGTTGGGTATGAACACTACTGGGGATGGTCCCTCAAATGATTGATCTCCAATGATATTCTAGAACACTTAATGATGGTGTAAGTTCCGGTTACATCCACCACTGCTCATGTCATTACCACCATGCCAGCAATCCTCCCATATGGAAGTCTTCAAGCTCCTGCTACCACTATCATGAGGCCCACAGCCACCCTTTCTTTCATCCTCAGACCTAAATGTTCATGTTCCTTCATCACAAACTGTCAAGTTTCCTTAGCTTCTATTCTGGAGTCTTAAAGCATCTGCTGCTACAATCCGGGATCCATCTACTTCTTTTCCTACTCCACTTACCAAACTGAAAGCTTCTACAACAGCCATCCCCAGGTCCACGAGGTCCGGCATCATTCATCTTGAGGCCGACAGGCTCCAACTCCAATCATCTACATGCTTTTAGAAACATTTATCCAAACGCCCACAAGCTGCCACTCCTCTCATTCTGTAACGTATAAGTTCATATTTCTGTCATGGGATGACTTTGATGTTCGACCACCATCCTGAACTGATGAAAGACACTGATGAGGCCACGGGCCCCGAGAGTTCACTGTCCTTAAGCTTCATCAACACCTGAAAGAAACCCCATCAAACAAACTGAAATCTTAAACCAGCTGCAGAAACTCCACAATGATCATGAAAACTCACAACATCTGTGAGACCTAATAATACAAAAAACCCACAAACACACACAGACTCTGCTCTCATTTAGAGTAGTGGAAGTTCACCTGCTTCTAACCTGAGGCATAGAACACATTTATTATAGGGATCTTTAGCAAACCGTCATCCACACACCGCAATTTGGGGCATTATTTAGGAATCCAGCATTACTGTTTCCTGTCAGGAATGGCAACACACAGTAGAATGATGGGGCAGTTTGGTATCTCCAGTTTACATGTGTTTTGGAATGTGAGAGGAAACCATTAAAGAACAGCTAGAATTCACTTACGAAGTGTTGTGTTTACATCATGAAGCACTAAATACGGTAACCGGCTGCTTTGAAGATGTAATGATGGTGCACTTGTTCTTTGGGATGTTCATAATCCTGCAGCATCAATACGTTTGCAGCATTGGTGTAAGTACATGAAGTACCGCTGGCAGACTGATCCAGCATCAGAGGGAACTTTCACTACAATGCACTTAACCTTTCCGACCTTAAAGCGTCAGCACTCGCTCATGAACCAAACATCACCAATCATCCAGCACCACTTCAAAGGCTTTTTTAGCCCAGCACTAACCAGCTGCATTGATCCAGATCTACAGAATCTGCTTCTATTTTTATGCACTGTATGTGTTTAAGGTTTGAAATTCAACATGGACCCTTACTGTTTAACAGAGATGTTACCGATGACCCTGACATATTTTGAAATGAAGATCATGACACTTAATGCTGTCAGACGTTTATTATGCAGAGTTTTACTGCATATTAAAATAAAAAGCTTGAGACCAATGCAAGTTATTGATTATAATATGAATTTCAGTGTCGTGTCCAAAAAAAATAATCTAAAATAATGTTCTGTAAACTTACCCCTGTTCTTAAAACAGTTTAACTCTCTCAGACTCATACAAAAAAGTTTACAATGCACTGCCTCCTGTAGAACCCTGCTGCCGGGTTGGTGTGCTAAGAAGGGGTTGGCTCATCTCACACATTTATAGAAAGGGTTTTTATTTAAGGTGTGTAACTGGGTCTGTGAAACACAATTTCACTTGATTTCATGTACAACGTGATTCAAATGACAAAAAAAGTCAACTTGAATCCTTGAATTAAATGAAACGATGCATTATACAAATGTTTGAATCATCATGCAGCCAACCCAAGGGCTTGGACCTTATTTAAGGTGATGTGACTGTGTCTTGGCAGCACGGTGGCTTAGTGGTTAGCACGTTCGCCTCTCAGCACTAGGGATTCCCGGTTCGAATCCCCATCTGGGTGGAGTTTCCATGTTCTCCCGTGTCTGCGTGGGTTTTCTCCGGGTTCTCCGGTTTCCTCCCACAGTCCAAAAACATGGATCAAGTCAATTGAATTCTCAAAATTGCCCCATATAGAGTGTGTCTGTGTGAGTGAGTGTGTGCCCAGTGATTGATTGGCATCCTGTCCTGGGTCTATCTGCCCAGCGCCCGAGACATTCTCCCCTGGATGGGCATGGGGAACCCCACCGTGACCCTAGTAGAGGATAAAGCGGGAGATAATGAATGAATAAATGAATGACTGTGTCTTATTTACAGATATTTTTGGGAAAAGTGATGCAAACTGTAGATCTTTATAGATTCTTTGACTTCTCAAAACTTAACTCCACAGTAACCAGCAGTCGGCTCGTCTAAGCCGCTGCCTTGAACTCTGACATTTTAAAGGTAATGCCAACAAAGTAACAGCAAAGCAAAGTATTTACAGTTGGTCAGCTTTTTGGTTCTTGATGTAAGGCCGTTAACAGTGCTGGTGGAGTTGATATTTAAATGGCCAAAAATAATTTTCAGCATTTATTTATATCTATATGAGGTCGGGCTCATTGACCTTGGATCAAGGTCAGTTGAATTCTCCAATAGAGTGTGTTTGTGTGAGTGAGTGAGCGATAGATTGGCGCCCTGTCCTGGGTGTATCTGCTTAGCACCTGAAACGTTCTCCCCAGGATGTGCATGGGGAACCCCCCCAACCCTAGCATAGGATAAAGCAGAAGTTAATAGATGGATGGATGTATGAGGTCATGTATGCTAAGTACAGGTTAGTCACAGGCTTATCCCTGCCATTCGCTCTTCTCAGAGTCTCTTTTGAAAAATGATGACAAGATGATTTTAGTTTTTGGTAATTGCTCAAATTAATCCTTTGATGAGTAGCAGACGTTTGGACCTGAGAGCTGTATAGTTTTTGTTTGAATGAAAACAAATAATGGGGTGAGAGGACTAATTATCCAGTTCAGTTCTGGATGAGTAGTGGCTGTGGTTTTGTGGGTGTTGTTCATCAGTAAAGTAGTCATGTCAGGAGCTGTGAGGAACGTGTTTTAAGAAAACGGTGGTGTGTGGGAAAGAAAGGGAAATAATAGGGCATGTCACAGGGATGTAGGAATGAAACAGAGCGTGTTGGGGTGTGCGTGAGTGTGTGTGTGTGTGTGTGTGTGTGCGTGTGTGTGTGTTTTGCATAACTCTTTAAAACCAGTCTCTCTGTCTGTACATTAAGATCCTGTTGGGTAAAATATGGCACTTTGATAAAAGGAATTATGTTAAATCCAATGTTTTAAATAAGCTTAATTTTAAGCTTAAATGTAGTGTTTTAGTGCAGCATCAAGAGTCATGATGATGGGAAACACGTTCATCACATTGTACTAAATAACTATCCTCATGCGCCGCAGTGGAGCACTTCATCCTGTCTTTTCAGCGAGGTGGGGGGAAAAACAGACCTCATGAGGACATGGGAAGAACATGTATAGAACTCCACACTAACAGTGTAACAGTGTTTGGAGCCAAGAATTAAACCAGGACCTCCGGAGCACTGATGACATCCCATAATAAAAATGTGCCTCACCCAGAAAAAACATGGACACTCATTAAAAGAGGATAACTGGACATGTGGTATTCATCTCATGGGTGCACATCAGACACAGGAACCTTTTAATAGTTCTTTCATCTGTGTTCATATCGCAGGAACTATATCAAGATTACTTCAGGACTATATCTGATGTAAGTGCAGTGATTGGTTCAGAAGGATGCTACAGTGAGGTGCAGAGCTATCAGACTGCAGTTTAATGTCTGCGTTTAAAACAGATTACCAATAAAACAAAAACAAAACTTTAACCTTTACTTTAATCTAACTAGATTTGCTGTAAAGTAAAAGTTACCAATGTAGGTCCTTGAGCAAGATTCTTAACCCTCATTCCTCCAGGGGGCGCTGTATCTTGACTGACTCTGTATACAGACCCCAACCAAATGGTATTCTTGCAAGTCGCTTTGGAAAAAAAATAAACCTCTGCTAAATGTAATGAAAAATAATATACAATATAGCTCTTTGTATCTGTTGGTATGTATATTGTATGTTTATTTTTGGTTTCATGCATACAGTATTTTAAAAAGGATTCCGTTGGGTTTCCCAGAATCTTGCAGATTGGTTTTGAGTTTTGCCGTTTACTGGATTCTCTCTGGCTGTAAGTGAAAAGATCATGTTGGCACCTCGAGCTACTGTCAGATCCAACTCAAAGAGTTTGGATCAGGTCCTGCACGCTGAGCACATGATGAGAGGGGTGGGGCAGAGGAAGTGCCGTACTGTAAAACATGTCAGCCAAATGAGGGCCAATTGTCCTGATGCCTGAGACTTAGAAACCGAACAGAAGCATTACATCATAGATATGTAGATATATAAAGCAGTTTAAGGAAGGCCCTTTGATGTTTTGCATGACAGCATCTGTGTATCTGTGAGAATAGAAATACGTTTGATGGGTTTAAAATTGGAGTCCTACGCCCTACGCCTCAGTCCATGTGTGTTTGTATGTGTGTCAGTCAAGTACGTGACTTCATCTCTAGCTCTACGCAACATTGTTCAGAACATGTAGGGTGTTTAGTTACTTTAGGTTCATGTCCATGGCTGATGTGAGGGGATGTGATGTTAAGATGTCCACATACTATTGGTCGCAGTTATTATATTTGTTATAAGAGACAGAGAAAAGCTCAATAAGGAAAATAAAATCATTAAGATTGTTATAACAGTCCACATTAATGTGAAGCAGATTTATACTTTTTTAATTGAGCAGTGAAAACATTTTGGAAGTTTCAGAGGAACCCGTGGTTGAAAGAGAAACCAGTGTCTCAGCAGTCTGAGTGATTGATGCTGAAAGTGGCTCATCATCCAAACAAAAGGTCCGTTGAGGTTTGCTGGTGGTCCCTTCTGTTGCTAGTGGGTGGCTCTCTAAGTAGTTAAGGGCATAATTTAAATGTCATGACTGATTCAACCCGCAGATAAAATACATTACCAAAAGTATGTGGACACTTGATTTAAATGCATTTAAGACCACCAGCGCTCAACTTTGTTCAGTTTGAGGAAAGCCTTTCTTGATTCAGCATGACTTTGTCCCTTTGTTCAAATTTCCTGATGATTGTGAACAGTGATCATCAGAAGGTCACTCATCACCAGACCTCTGTTTTATTTATTTATATATATATATATATATATAGACATCAGGTGTTCTTACAGTTTTGGAATGTTTTTTTCTGAATATTCTGTTGTGTTTATATCAACCACACAGTGCACAAACATCTGAGGGACATGGCACATCCTCATTATTTTAACAACAACATAATGTTAAATTGGGCAGCACGGTGGCTTAGTGGTTAGCACTTTTGAGGCTTTGTTGTTTTTTTTTAACAATCTGGGTGGAGTTTCCATGTTCTCCCCGTGTCTGTGTGAGTTTTCTCCGGGTTCAATTGAGTTCTCCAAATTGCCCCATATAGGGTGTGTTTGTATCTGTGTGAGTGAGTGTGTGCCCAGCAATAGATTGGCGCCCTGTCCTGGGTGTATCTGTCCAGCGCCCGAAGCGTTCTCCCCTGGATGGGCATGGGGAACCCCCCCCCCCTCCCCCAGTAGACCCTAGTAGAGGATAAAGCGTAAGATAATGGATGGATGGATAATATTAAAAAAATATATGATATTATGTTGCTGTTAAAATAACGAGGATGAGCTGAAAAAAGCCACGTCTCTCAGATGTTTGTGCACTGTGTGGTTGATCATGTCAGTTGTTCTCACGTTGTTCTGCTGCTGTCATTTCCCAAAACTTTCTGGGTGTAAATCGTTGGAATTGAATTTTTGCGCCGCCGCGCTGATATTAATATTTTCTGAAGCTGATAATCCCGAGTGTCGACGGACTTTCACAGCTGGGTTTTTAAAATCAGCTCCAAAAGCGAGCTGTCAGCCGGAATGAGCTGCGCTTGCGCAACCCCGGGGTTCTGCACATGTTCTAACGCGCAGACTTTTATTCACAAACCAAACAGCCGTTGATCAACACAGAGACCAGATTCTCAGGAATCCTGGCTGTCGCAGCTTAAATGAATAATCACTGTAGAACATGCACAAAACAACTTTAATAGACCCATAATTAAGAGAAACGCGACCCCTCCTGGTGCGCGCAAAAGCACCCAGCGACGCGCCAAAGCGCACCATGAGAATAAGTGTCGGTCCAAACTCACCGATCCGAACAGAAGAACCAGGACCACGGACAACATCTTCTGCAGGTTCTGACGGGGTTTTGCGCTGGAATGCTTGAAATCTTCACAGAAAATCAGATTGATCAGCGGAGACGCATCACTTCATCCTCAACTCACTGCAGGGGAGCTTTATTGTACTTTTAAACTTTAAAATAATTTTTTCCTCGTTGTTGTTACGATAACAGAGCTCAGAGCGACGCCTTGCTTTTTCTTTTTCCAGAAAGTCGCTTGACGCCGCGGCTCTGCGTTCATTGATGATCGATACTGTAATAAAGTAAAGGATGAGGAAAGCCAGCCTGAGATAGAGAGAGAGAGAGAGAGAGAGAGAGAAAATAAAGAGGAAATGATCGCCACTCCTTTCATCTCCTCCCCTTTCCTTCCAATGTCTTCCTCTTTCTTCGTCTTCTTCATGGCGCATCTTTAATCTTTTGCGCGTCTTTTGTTTCTTTCTTTGTTTTTTTTCTCTTTTTGCTTCTGTCCTGTTTATTCTGATCTCGGGTTTTACTCTTTTGACTGATAAAACAAACGACATGCATCGCCGCTGTTTTCAGATTTATTAATGGTTCATTTTAAGACCTTCATTCGGTTCCGTTCCTGCAGGTGTGTAAAATCGAGCACCTCGCCAAAAAAACTTGTTTTTTAAAGAAGTGTATGCTTCTAACATGGGAAACCGTTTGGGAAATGCCCTTTACTGCAACAGCCTGTCTATTAAGACATGGACTGAACTAGAACTGAGATTGTGGGCCAGGCTCCCTCATCCAACATCAGTATCTGTGTACAAATTAGTATTGTACACATTGTGCATTGTGTCCAAATAATTTTGTTGTTTGAATGTTTTATCTGTTGCTTTTTTTTGGAAGCAGCAAGAAACAAATGTCTTTTAGAGACTTTTTTAAGAGCGAGACTGATTTACATAAAAGGCAGATTAATTAAAAACAAAAAACAATGCAGTAACGTTCCAGTAAACATGTTTATTGAGGAAAAACACTTATGGTGTCCAACAGAACCTTTTTATTCAGAGGAACATTATGATGTCCGGCATTAAATATTTATTTGCCATGACTGATGGAGAGAAATAATGACTCTCAGGACTCTGTCACCAACAGAAACCTGTCCAATAAAAGCCCCTCACACAGCCCCAACTGGACCTTTACTTAAAGGAAATCTGAACCAAAATGAATCCAACGCCCCTCCACACACACACACACACACACACACACACACACACACACACACACACACACACACACTAACTGGATGATTTCAGGATTATTAATCGAAAGATCTGCATCATCAAACAAATAGATCTTTATGATATTAAATATACTGTGGACGGTATGTAGTGTGTGATTTGTGTAGGGTGCGGAGTATGTGGTGTAGAGTGGGTGGTGTGGAGCACTTCCACCTCACGGCATGAAGGTCCTGGGTTTGTTTCCTTGTGGGCTGAGCAATGGTTCTTTTTGTGTGGAGACGGAAAAGTGACAAACACACAACAGCATAATGAAAGTCAGGTTCAAAGATGTTTATTCGTTTAGAGTAAAAAAGTCCAATTAAACTAATGATGATGATGATTGAATGATGAAACCTGTTCATGATGACGATGCTGCATTAAAGCACATCAGTCCGTCTCCGCCTGCATAACAGAAGTCCAGAAACCAAACGGGTGAATCTTGAACGACTTTATTTTGGAAAACATAGTGCACTGCAATCATCCACCTGCAGAATTTACTAAAGCCATGGTTTTCAGGACTGTGTTCTCATAACTCTGCCATAAACGTTGTAACACAGATATAGAGTCATTAAGATCAAATTCCACCCGTAATCTCAGTGGACTCACTAATGGGAACTTAAAGAAACCCCTTAATGTTTTATAAAGTTCACCTTCATCATTAATGGGAAATGAATTCAGAACCGGGTTCATTGTTTATATACTATATACACGTTTAGCAAATAAGGCTCATTAAAAATCCATTACTGTCTTCCAGGGTACAACACACAGTAATGTAACCCCTAAACCCGAAAACAAGACCTATATATGTATGTTCTTTAATATTACAACATTAACTTAAAGATACTGACTTAATTTTTTTAATACACTTTCAAGTATTGATCATATAATGATCACATGCATCTGTGTTTACTAACGGGTTAGGTAAGGTTGTTTCTGGTTCGAACTGAATTGTGTTCCGCTGCAGACCTTTATTGATGGCTAATAATTAGGCCTCCTCTTAGCAACGCTCTAGAATGTTGTGGGAAAATCTTCCCGGAGATGTGAGGTCTGTGAGAAATGAGTGCTGCTGGTTTTTTAGCTGCAAGTAACAAGAAGCCGGAGTTTAACATCGTTTACAGAATGGATGACTATTGTGTTTCTCTACGGCATGAATCACAGTACTACATCACTACGATGCAGTTCAGCAGACACTAATATGACTCCTGAACCCTGACCTGCCCCAGGACCACCCTGACCATCACTGAGCCAGAGAGAGAGAGAGAGGAAACAGCAGCAGGCAGTCGAATGATTACAGTCATCTGTTTCAGTCATCTCATTTTTAAAAATGGTTACCTGATCACTGCAGTCTGTATATGTGTGTCCTGTGCTGTTGATACTGCCACCTGCCCCCCCCACACACACACACACGATGATTCCTTTACTGAGCTTCGGTCCTCACAAGGTTTCCTCCAATTTAGTGTCTCCAATGAACCTATCATTATGTTTTCAGTTGTTGGAGAAAACTTGTATAGCATCAAATCCACGTCTGCAGGAGAAAACTGCAGGAGAGAGCGTAAAACTCCTAAAACTCCAGTAGAACTTGCATGTCCTCCCTGTGCCTGCAGGGGGTTTTCTCTGTGGTCACTCTTTTCCTTTTTTTGGAGGTCAATTGGAAACACTAAATAATAAAATAATAAAAGCAAATGGATCTTGGCGTCATGGATCTGTACAGACAGGTGGAGTCTTTATAGAACTCGCTTTGTACAGAAGGAAACAGCAACCTGTTATCACAAAGCTGGAAGGTTGGCATTGTCTAAATTGTATGCCGTAGTATTAACACTAATCATAGGGAAGGGTGTCCACATACATTTAGTGGTGCGATCTAGCCGTTGTTCCTCAGAGGAACGTTTGTGGTAAACAAACGGGAGGCTTTGTGTTCCTTAAGCACACTTTTGTTAGGTTTCTTATTCAGGCGACGCACTGCCCTCGTCCTCAAACCAAGAGAGTTCAGGGGTGAAAGGGACGTGTCATCATGTCCAAATCTGCCCTCTGTCTCTGTTTGCACAGCTTGCTTTAAAACCCACACAGGAAACTGTATGCAGGCAATGATCTCATTAATTTCAGCTTAGCTCTTTGAAGTGCTGCTTAATTAAGATTAATATCATCAGCGCAGCGTTGTCATGACGATCTTCATGGAAATATAGAAATTTGGTGTGGCTCCATGTGGTGTGGCACCTCCATGTTTTGGGTTATACAATAAACGCCAGTGAAATTTACACTAAATCAATTAGTCTTAAACCCAATGGGGCGAGACCATCACTCCCCCAAAGGTGCTTCACTGATGATGCTGAGAGTCAGAACAAAGTGTCTCCAGGAGAGGAGAAGAAAAAAAGTAAATAAAGAAAATAAAAGTTTATAATTATTATTTTTTGGTCTACTGCATAGCTTTATTTATATTGGCACAGACTGTTCTGATCGACTCTGACTTTAGTTTTTGCTGAAATCAAAGAAAAGACTAAATAAATAAAAACATAAATCTCAGTGGGGCGGCACGGTGGCTTAGTGGTTTGGCATGTTCTCCTCTCAGCACCTGGGATTCCCGGTTCGAATCCCAATCTGGGTGGAGTTTCCATGTTCTCCCCATGTGTGCGTGGGTTTCCTCCGGGTTCTCCGGTTTCCTCCCACAGTCCAAAAAAATTTAATTCTCAAAATTGCTCCGATATAGAGTGTGTATGTCTGTGTGAGTAAGTGTGTGCCCAGCGATGGATTGGCGCAATGTCCTGGGTGTATCTACCCAGCGCCCGAGACGTTCTCCCCTGGATGGGCATGGGGAACCCCACCGCGACCCTAATAGAGGATAAAGCGGGAGATAATGAATGAATGAATAAATCTCAGTCTGCACTAAATAGCCGTTAGTATGACTGATAACTCAATAAAGTGTAGCTGCTGCCACCGTGTGGTTCAAACTGCTAACAACTGGCACACTTTTTAAATAGCATCAAGGATATTCATCCCGACATAATTTCTGGTTAATCTGAGTGGATTTAAATGATTCTGACGGAACTGTTTCACACAGCCGCTCGATTTCTGCCAGCGTTTCAGTCTGAATGTAAAAGTGTCGAAACCTGAGAGAGTTCTACAGTATATATGTAAACATGACGGCGAGGAGAAAGCTAAAGATAGATCAAGAAATAGACACGGAAACATCAAAAGCATTTTTGGTGGTAAAGTTACAAAACTATGAATATAAACTTTCTCTAATGATGAAATTTTAAACTCAGGTCTGTTAGGAAGAAATAAAATGTTAATTTAATTAAACTAGCTACTCAACGCGCACGTTTTGCTGCCACCTAGCGCTTATAATTGGTAACACTATCGTTCATCTACAAACAGTTTATTTTCAGACTGAATAATTCACATGAAGTTATTTAACAGAAATTTTAACAAAGACAATTTCTTTAACGTGGCTCCCAAAGGACTGAAAAAAAAACTAAAAGCAATTAAACAGAACATTTGACATTTTTTAAATAATTAACTTATTTTAAATTAAAATATTTTAAAGACTTAATTTTATTTAACTTAGATTGTGAAGTATACGTGAGATGTGAATGTTTGTATATTTAAAGCTCAGATGTCTCTAAAGTTCCGGGTTTACTGCAGCAGAGGGGTCTGCAGATGAGGAACCCGAGGAACATGTAACATGGCGATTCTCCTTTCATGTTATTGAAGTAAGGGCTTCTCCTGAAGCATGAAGGTAACCTGCTGCACCCTCATCACATTTAAACTACATCATAAGGTTACGTTTGGGGTTTACAGTAAACGCAAGATGTTCACAGTCCTCATACTTTTCACAGAAAGGACAAATAGTCAAAGCTTACAAACATTTGCATGGTATTAAAGGAATAATAAAAATGTTTTCTTCATATAAACCAACTGTAAATAACATAAAGTACTGCAGTTTTTATAAGCAACAGTTGTGGGATGCTATTCTGTGATTGAGGCATCACGGTCACACTCTGTTCCAGCATCAGTCATGTTTTGCGACAAACAAGAGCTTTGCAACTCTTATAGTTCATAAACAATGTCACCAAAATGTCAAATGTAGTGTCTGGTTTGTCTTCAAAACACTGAAGTTACTGAAATCCTTAAGATATTTAAACAAAAAAAGTCCATCATTAAGTTACTTTACAATTACAAAATAAAAAATTCATTTCTTTATTAAATAACTAGAACCATAATATAACATCGATTTATTATAATGAGTATGAAACCAAAACAATGAATAACATTAACAGATTGATGATAATAAGGCTTTTAAACTCATAATAATTAAATAATAAATAATTATTGTCAATGAATGTTATTTAAAAAAATGTTTCTGATCCAAAACATAGATTATTTTTACTTTAATTGCTAATGTTGTAACATTCGGTGTGTATTTAGCACTCAGTGTTTAATGTTTTGCTTTGTGTGCATGTGTTACTGAATTCAGGCAGAAGGTGAACATGTCAGGTGTGTCGGGGGCGTGTCGATGAGCACTCTGCATCAGCGGCGCAGGTATAAATCTTTTTTCTAAGGCTCAGTCTGCTCTTCTGCTTATCTTTTCGTCTTTCAGACGTGCACCATCGACAGCGGGTAAGTGACACTGACATTTTAAAATATTTTTTTAATTTATACTGATGTTCTTCACTCACCAAGCACTGTGTAAGAAACAAAAACACACATCTGTACCGCTTCAGGTTCATGTCATCTAAATCTAAATAATCGATCATGTGGGAGCAGTGCAGTCTCTTAAATAACCATCAGAATGGACAAACTGTCAGCTCAGCGATTTGGACTTTGTCATGAAGGTTTGTGCCGATGGCTGCTACTTCTACAACTCGGATCTCATGGGATAGCTGGGTCAGCAATCTGGGGAGTTACTCAGAGTGGTTTAATAGAACATAAACATCTAAACAGAAACAACTTGCTAATGAGAACAAAGAAGAGAAAAGTGAGAGAAAGTGATCTTACTACTAATTATCACTTATTACTAAAAAAAGGAAAACATGAGTTAACATGTGGTTAACATGATAAACTGTAAAAACATCTGACTGATATAGAAACCGCATCTTTTTAACAAATACCTGTTGTAGAGTATTGAAGGGGGCGGATGCAAGGTCAGATAACAGTGTAGCTGGTTTTCTTCATTACTAACTGACTTGTGGTGGTTTGTAAGTCGCTTTGTATAAAAGCGTCTGCTAAACGACTAAATGTAAATGTAAACCAAATATAGAAACCAAATATTCTCTTAAAATATTAATATAATATGTTGTTATCACAGATAATGGGGCTGATTGTATTCAATAAATGATGCTACCATTTATTGACAACTAAATATAATAATAACAATAAAAAGAAGAAGAATAATCGTAATACTTTTGTTCTCTTGTGTGAGTAATAAAGATACACAGATCCAGATCATCCATACACAGACACACACACACACATAGAGACACACACATAGAGACACACACAAAAATATTCTTCTTGTTTCTTTACTTAAAAAAATCACAAAACTGACAGGGTTACAGTGTCTTAATAAACTGTCAGACTTACTGTGTGTGTTATTATTTTAATAATCTTTTCATTCTTTATCTCTGTGTGAAAGTGTGTGTACTGATGCAGAAAGAAAAGCTACAGAGCTCATGGCAGAGCAAAGACCCAGAGGTGGGCGGCAGGGAGTCTCCATATTTCACCTGTCTGACCTTCAACAGCCTCGTAGTTCTCCAGCAGACGATGCAAACAGGTCAATGACAACCTTTCCGCAGTATTTTGTATACAAGTCTTGTGTAATGATTGGTGCTCGCTGCGATAGGGGCAAATAATGTAATGTACACATACTTTTGCTACTAACATGCATGTATACACAGTTAATTTCTGCACCAAATAAATAAATAGATATTAAATCTGCTGAGGTTTTTAATCAAATATATACAAAATAGCAAAAAGTTCTAACAGGTTCGCAAATTATTAAGCATCTCTTGATGTAAAGAGCAAAGAGTCAAAACTCATCCTGTAACTGCTGACTCTGAGTCAGGTCGGTCCAGTTTCAGAATGAGGAATGTGAGTGTGACCGTTGCGTCGCTTGTTGATCTTCGCCTGATAGCAGCTGTAAATGACCCCCAGCCTCCAATTCCCCAGCTTTTCCTCCACTCGAGCTCCACAAACCTTCTGGAATTCATCAGTGGGGAAGTTCACTTCCTCCTTTTCCTCTCTGAACGCTTTTCTCATAATTTTCTGAACAAGCTCTATTATGTTCTCAGGCGTGGTGATGTTGGACAGAGAGGAGCAAACGTTGTCCAGCATCGTGGAAAAGATCGTGGATAAAATGGTGGAAATCAAGGAGATCAGGACAAGCGACCATGATGGAGTTCTCAGAGCATTAACAGAGAGCCGCAGGTATCTGAGTCTTTAAGACTTTTTGGATTTCTAAATATAAATAAAACTTGCTTTGGTGGAAAGGGGATAAGCTGTCATTTTAAAGCTGTAAATTTATCTGGCTGTTCCATACAGAATATCTGTCATTTAGTTTATGCCTCTTAACTCTAATTATCTTTTATTTAGTTTAACATTGATGTCTGCTATGGTTTGTAAAGTTCTGGTTTACAGTGAGGTCTCAAACCAACCCTGAATTAAATGCTGGGTAATTGTACTGGGGTATTTTTCACAATGTAGGCATTTGCACAGTTAAAGCATTCTAAATTTCACCATATAGAATCATTAGACATGTCTCTTAATTGTTAAAAATAATGCATTTTATGTGTAAAATTCAGCAACCTTTTTCTGTTTTATGGACAATTCCAACTTTTTTTGGACTGCAAGACTCAGAATGGTTCCAAATTAGTTCTCTTGTAGTTACCCTCTTATCCCCTCTCTCTTTAGCCAATCGGTGGAGACTCAGCCTCTGACCTCATCTATAGAAACACAGATAACTGCAGAAAGGGTAAAATCATTCTGTTTTATGAACATGGGTTTTATACGTGATTCTGCTTTTTACATCAACGTTTTTAAACCCTGTGCTTGCGATCCTGTGGTCTGTGGTGGTTCTTTATTCATTGTGTCATAAAACTGGGGGGAATTTTCTTCTTATGAATAAACGCAAATAAAGCGAATTCTGCTTCTGAATAAGGAACCACACAACACACTATTATTCCCATCTCATCCTACCCCGAGTCTTCACCTGTCACCCCAATCACCTGCATGTCCTCACCACATCTATTTTGGCATCTGGTTTTAATCTGTGTGTTTGATTTGGTGCAAACCTCCACGTATCCCGGCTTGGGACTGGCATTGATGTGTATACTCAGTATATACTTATAAAATAATATATAATATTCTTACTCTGAAGAAATGATCAGATCACCTTTTGATTTTGTATATTTATTTTTGAAATGTACTGATCATGTCTTGTATCAAATTCTTAAGGCAGATGAATCAGGATGGCTGGAAACCTCCATGGTGATTGTGGGTGAGCCTTTTATTTTCTTATGATCTTAAAAATATTTATAATTTATTTAAATTAAATGATAATAAATAGTAATAAACTTAAAATAAATTTACTATATGATTAAAAAAAAGATAAAATTATGTTCATCATTTTAAAATAAGTTCTTAATAATTACATATCATATAAACAATCTAATATAAATAGGAAACGTCTCTTTACTTGAGCCATAAGTAATTGGATGGTCAGTACTCTCTTATCATTCCGATTCATGTCTGAATGACAGGAGCTCTGGACTTTCTGGAGAAGCTGACCGTAGCATTTGTGCGCCTGAAACAAGCCCAGGTTCTGGAGTCTCCATGTCCTGTTCGTTTTCTCTTTGTGCTGATTGGACCGACCAAAAGCCATGTGGACTACCACGAGAGCGGCCGAGCCATGGCCTCGCTCCTGACAGATAAAGTGAGAATAGTTTATTTTATTTAATAAATAATAATAACGTTATACATTCAATCCAAACTAATTCAGCGGAAGATATGCAGCAGCTTAATTGTAGTAATTGAATCACATAGATAAATTTAATGAAGGGTTTTTTTCTGAACGTTAGGAGAATAAAAAAAAAAAAAGAAGTTTGTTGATATTAATATCTCTATTGCTTTATAACGATGTGTATAAAGTGCAGCAAGTAGGAATATAAAATGAAAATGTATCAGAAGTAGTATTTATAATAAAGGTTCCTTCACTGAATTAAAGTGCATTTCTGATTTTTCCGCAAAAATGAACTTTAAAGTAGTAAATATAACTATTTATCTGATTTCTCAGGTTTTTAATAATGCAGCATTGGAAGCACAGAGCGATATCGAACTTAATCATGCCATGATGGATTTCCTGGACTGCTGTGTGGTGATTCCACCCACCGAGACGCCGGACAAGGCTCTGCTTGGTTCGATCACCAGCTTCCAAAGGAGACTTCTAAAAGAGAGATGTGTTCCAGAACCTCCGCCACCCGTTTCCCCCAGATATCAGTGTGAGTAACGTACAGGACAAGCACTCTGACCTTTATTACAGTACGCCAGAGAACAAGGGTTGTATTATATACATCTTTATATAATATACAGACACGTCCCTTAATATTTTTGAACATGTTTGTAATCAGGAGCGGTACGGTGGCTTAGTGGTTTAGCATGTTCTCCTCTCAGCGCTAGGGATTCCCAGTTCGTATCCCCATCTGGGTGGAGTTTCCATGTTCTGGTTTTCTCCCACAGTCCAAAAACATGGATTAAGGTCAATTGAATTCTTTAAATTGCTCCATATACAGTCTGTCTGTGTGACTGAGTGTGTGCCCAGCGATAGATTGAGATCCTGTCCTGGGTGTATCTGCCCAGCGCCTGAGACGTTCTCCCCTGGATGGGCATGGGGAACCCCCCCACGACCCTAATAAAGGATGAAGCAGAAGATAATGGATGGATGGATTATTATAATCAGACGAATGAAAAAACAATCCAACACAAATGAACTTTCTTTGCTACAGCATCCATCAACAAAGTGCCTTTTGCAGAGGACCCTCTGGTGCGCACCGGTGTACCATTCGGGGGGATGATCCGGGATTTGAGAAGGCGCTATAAACACTACAGAAGTGACATCACTGATGCCCTGAACACACAGGTCCTTGCTGCCGTCATTTTCATCTACTTTGCTGCTCTCTCACCTACCATAACCTTCGGGGGTTTACTGGGTCAGTCAGACTTTACTTGATTTTAATAATGCATCATGTTTAATTAAGCTTATAATAAAATCTAATCTAAATGAGAGGAGTTCTCCATGTTGCTCCTCCACCACATTGGCTGCTGCTCTGCAAAATAGCAACATTCACATCTTACACCCTGTTCCTCTAAATATTAATTTGCTCAGTTATTTTATTTTATTGTAGGATTTTAGACACGTTATTGTAATGCAGTCTTTAAATATACAAAAGTATGGGGTCATGTAACCTTCATCTTCCAATAATTTTCCTTTTGATGTGACAGACTGCAAAACTTTATTATGTTTTTTGATTTTTGATTTTAATTGTGGGGCAGATTCATTGGGTCATTGGTTACATTGGGGTTTGGGTCATTGGGGTTTGGGTCAGATGTAGGCTGCTTTATTTGATCATGGCATTATTAAACAGTTAAGGTTTGTTTATCTGAGCTAAATTTGCTCTTATTTGCTCTTTTTGCGACTCAGCTGATAAGGTGGATAATATGATGGGTGTCTCGGAGCTCATGGTGTCCACAGCGGTGCAAGGAATCATCTTCTGTCTGATCTCTGCGCAGCCAGTCCTCGTCATAGGCTTCTCTGGTCCACTGCTGGTCTTTGAGGAGGCATTCTATGGGGTGAGGCTTCACTCACACACTCAAATCTTTGGGTAAAGACCTCCCAGATGTGTGGAGGGCTGCAGATCTCATTTGAAAGTTTTCAGACCGGGATTTTTATTAAACTCAGCTTAAATGTTTGCTCATGCCACAGATTTCCTGCAGAGTAAGAGTTTTAAATGCACTCTGTGCTTTTTGACCCGCAGTTCTGTAAGTCTCAGGACATTGAGTACATCGTGGGTCGAGTGTGGATCGGGGTGTGGCTCATCGTTATCGTCATTGTGGTCGTAGCGCTGGAGGGAAGCTTTCTGGTGCACTTCATCTCCCGCTTCACTCAGGAGATCTTCTCCATCCTCATCTCCCTCATCTTCATCTACGAGACCTTCTCCAAACTTGGCAGGGTAAAGAACTGATGATGAAATAAAAAAACAAACCCCGTCCACCTACAGAATTATATTAATCTTATATTAATCACCCAAAATCTGTGCTGTTTTTAGATTTTTAAGGAACATCCGCTGAATCTGAACTACGAGCACTTGGACCGCGGTGTGAAGGATCCATGGCACCCTGTCGTTACTGACCACACAGGTGTAAATAACGCCTCGGCCAACGGCATCCCAGTGACCAGCGTCCGTTACCGTGCCTTTCCAAACACGGCACTGCTCTCCATGTGCTTGATGTTTGGCTGCTTCTCCATCGCCTACTTCCTGCGCATGTTTAAGAATGGCCGCTTTCTTCCAGGAAAGGTGAGTTATAGCCTGGAAAAGTTGTGCTTTGCACCACGGTGTTGACCACTGAGCAAGTTTACAAGATATCCAGAACAGACAGAACAACTGGCAATTGGCTGAATAGATTACATCGTGGAAGACCAGATGTTTGACGTTTATGCTTTCAGTAAACACATTAATGAATCAAACAACAACGAATAAAAGAGTTATTGGTGCAGCTTAACATCACAAAACAGTGGCAACATACGATGACATAATGTGGCCTTATATTCTTTTCAGCATGCAAACACAAAATACCTCTATTCTACCCTCTATTTATTTTAAAGGGTCCAAAATGGGCCCCATTGGTGCCACGAGCAAAAAAAAACTATTAAAACAGATATATATGTATGTATTTCAATTACACCTTTTACTATTTCTCTCTTGTCTTAACTATCTCAGGTTCGACGTCTGATGGGTGACTTCGGTGTCCCGATTGCTATCTTCCTCATGGTAGCTGTGGACATTAACATCAATGACACTTATACTCAGGTACAGCATTATTACATTATTGTTCAGTATATGGCAATGTGATTGTTGGTACAGATTGTTGTTACACCATCTTAACCTCCAGATCTTCTGTCCATCAGAAACTCACGGTGCCCAAAGGCTTGCAAGTGTCGAATCCTGCCATGAGGGGTTGGCTCATCAATCCCATGGGCGTGCACAAGCCCTTTCCAATGTGGATGATGTTCGCTTGTGTGGTTCCTGCCATTCTGGTTTTCATCCTCATCTTCCTCGAGTCTCAGATCACCACGTGAGTGTGTGTTATGTGAGTAGCTGCTGGTTAACTCAACAATAAAGGAATGTTCTGACTTTTCCGTGGCTTTTATTCTTTAATAGGCTCATTGTCAGTAAACCTGAGAGGAAAATGGTGAAGGGTTCTGGCTTTCATCTGGACCTCCTCATTCTGGTGAGCATGGGGGGCTGCGGTGCGTTATTCGGCTTGCCGTGGCTCAGTGCGGCCACCGTTCGCTCGGTGACACATGCCAATGCTCTGACGGTCATGAGCAAAGGGCCCAAGCCTGAGATTGAAAAGGTTCTGGAACAGAGGATCAGCGGTGTTTTGGTGGCGCTCCTTGTGGGTAAGCTTACAGCTTTTCCCTTGTTATTGTAATTGTGCTCTGATGAGGTGAAGCACCACACAGCATCTTTAGCAGAAGACCTAGAGTCAGAGACTTTCATAATAAAATTATATAAATGTCAAGATCTGTGTCTATCAGGAGAATAAGTGCAAAAATCAGGTAGCAGCTTCTGCACATGAGTATATTTACTTGATTCCTGTACTTAAGTTCATTTTGCAAGTGCACTATATAGAAAAAAAGTATTTGGACATACCTCTAAATCATTTAAATCAGCTGTTTCATTCATTCCTATTACCCTATATGTAATAACTGCAAGGTCCCTTTCTTCAAATAGAATATTGGTTCCTCACCACCTTCCTGTTCTCCTTCTTTTCAGGCTTATCCATCCTGATGGAGCCTGTTCTGAAAATGATTCCCATGGCGGCTCTGTTCGGAATCTTCCTCTACATGGGGATCACGTCTCTGAGCGGGATTCAGCTGTGGGATCGCATACAGCTGCTGCTTGTTCCAACAAAGTACCACCCTGATGAGCCCTACGCTCAAAGAGTAAGTTTTTGCCTGATTAAAATCCAAAGACTGGCACGAACCAATTCACCTCGTATGGAAACTGATTTCCGCACCTCATCCAAAATGAACACTTCAGAATCAGTTTGTGTAGCAAACCTGCACTTCTGTACTCACATCAACAGTTTAGGGATGATACGTTACTGTTCCAGCATAAATATTCCTGTGTACTTTTCAGTAAACAGTGGTTTGATAGATTTAAGTCTCAAAGTCACAGCCGTGGCTACTTCTTTTCATCCAGTACCATGCATAATACTGCTCCTGAGAAGGTCCAGTACTGCTCATGTCTAACTGAAGTGATATGCAGTGTATATGCTTCGGCTCTGACTGTAATGTCTTTGACCAACACAGGTTAAGACCAGCAGGATGTACATGTTCACAGGGATTCAGGTGGTGTGCCTGGCTGTGCTGTGGATAGTTAAGTCAAGCCCATTATCACTGGCTCTACCCTTCATCCTCATCCTCACCATCCCTCTGCGGATCTTCCTCAGCCGCCGTGTCTTCACAAAATTGGAGATGAAATGTGTAAGTTCCTATATGTCATTATCCCACAGCAGATGTGCAGCAGAACATGCATTTCCCTTATTTGAATCAAGTTCTCTAGGCCTTCCTGAAATACAGATGACCTCTGTGTGAGTCATGAATTACTTCTCCAAATTTACAACACATTTTAATTCACTTAACATCAAATGGAAATGGCGTTCTAAGGGTACCAGAACCCAATACCTCAATTTATATGACATGTGTACGCGTTTGGTTGCATGCATTTTTTTAAGGCTTAAAATTAAAAGAAGACAAAAAACACAACAGTCAATCAATAGCTGATGGGTCAGGATTCTGTATCAGTTGGTTCTGTTAGATAAGTTATTTAATAAAGTATTTTTTTAATAAATCAAATGCCAAAAATTTATGGTGATTACCAATGTTTTAATGATATTTTATAAAGAAAATTTCTGATTTCATATGTTATTCTTTGTGCTCTTACCTTGTTGCTGCTGATACAGTTAGATGCTGATGATGCCAAAGTTACTTTTGAGGAGGAACCAGGAGTGGATGTGTACTCAGAGACTCGGATGCCATCGTAGATAGCCTTTTGATTTCCATCTCATGATGACTTTGTATATTGTATCATAATTCACATGTTTCTGAAGGGAATATGATGTGAAATCGTTGCTACAGTCCATCCATCAGTCGCGCATTGACATTTGTATGAATTAAAACATACAGTTCTGCTGGATGAAGGAAACTTAATTTGAGTGACATTTTTAATTGTATTATTGGTTGGACCGGTGAGTGTTACCCTTTAACTGCATTATGTGAATTTCCCCATTGTGGGACAAAAAAAGGTTTATCGTATCTTATCTTATCTTAAAACACCAGATATACACAACTTGTGATACACGTGTACAGTGTATGTTTTACACTGTTGTGTCATTTAATTAAATGTATAAATAAAAGTCTTATTTTTACAAAACTGTTTATTAAGAAGGTTTAATTATTTATTTGTAATAGTACAGTTGTGGCTGCTGCTGCTTTTACTGTTTTTATGGTTGTTGTTGTTGGTGGTGGATGTGGTGTTTTTGTTGTTGGTGGTAGTGGTGTTTTTGTTGTTGGTGGTGGTGGTGTTTTATTTGTTGGTGGGTGTGGTGTTTTTGTAATTTTTGAGTCTGGTGTTTTTGTGGTTGTTGATGGTGGTGGTGGTGTTTTGGTGGTGGTTGTTGTTGTTGGTGGTGTTGTTTCTGATCCCTGTATTGTGTTATTTATTCTTTCCTCCTTTGTCAGTGACCACAAGATGCTGGTGAGTGGAGTTTTGGGTGGTGAACTATTCTCAATCCAGTTATATCAGGTGTTTAAACTGATTCCAGAAGTCATTCATTTATTTATTATCTCCCCCTTATCCTCTTTTAGGGTCGCGGTGGGGTTCCCCATGCCCATCCAGGGGAGAACGTCTCGGGCGCTGGGCAGATAGACCCAGGACAGGGCGCCAATCCATCGCTGGGCACACACTCACTCACACAGACACAACTGGCAATTTGGAGAATTAAATTCACTCGATCCATGTTTTTGGACTGTGGGAGGAAACCGGAGGACCCAGAGGAAACCCACGCAGACACGGGGAGAACATGGAAACTTCACCCAGATGGGGATTTGAACCGGGAATCCCTAGTGCTGAGAGGCGAACGTGCTAACCACTAAGCCACCGTGCCGCCTGATTCCAGAAGTGTTTAATGGTATTGAAATCAGGGTAAATACATAAATTAATTATTGGGCATGGGCAGCACGGTGGCTTAATGGTTATCACGTTCCCATTTGGGTGGAGTTTCCATGTTCACCCCGTGTCTGCGTGGGTTTCCTCCGGGTTCTCCGGTTTCCTCCCACAGTCCAAAAACATGGATCAAGTAAATTGAATTCTCCAAATTGCCCCATATAGAGTGTGTCTGTGTGAGTGAGTGTGTGCCCAGCGATAGATTGGCGCACTGTCCTGGGTCTATCTGCCCAGCGCCCGAATTATTCATCCCTTGATGGGCATGGGGAACCCCCCCCCCCGCGACCCTAATAGAGGATAAAGCCGAAGATAATGAATGAATGAATGAATTATTGGGCATTGTTGCTGTTTGTTTCAATTCACTCCTCCATTTTATAAGTATAAAATATACTTTAAATATCTTGATATCGTTTCATCATGATGTTTTAATGCCGATTAAAAGTTGACACTTGTAGCTAAATGCAAGTTGACTCAGGATCCGGTCACCCCAACTGACGTTCAAAGATCGATTGAGCTCCCCTTGTGACGGAAAAGATCAAAAACTCTTAGATCGAGCCTAAAACGTCAGGACCACGCCCACAAAAAAATAGTTGTCTTCAGACGTCCCGCGATTTTTAGACGCTAAAGTTTTGAAATGTTTGTGCACGAGCCTCGAAAAGCTGATTTCACAGCCTCTCCATTCTGTAGCTCCGCCCTCCTGCGAATCGACGAGCTTTCGCGGCGGGATCGATTAGTCGGGTCTGCGCTGCATGGAGAATGGAATCGGACGCGCTGTCGCTTCGGCAGAGCTGATTTCTGAGCCGCGCGCTGCGCTCCGCTTCGGTTCTGTTCGGTTCGGCTCGGCTCAGCTCGGTTCGGTTCGGTTCGGTTCTGCAGCAGGACGGGCTCGCGCGGGTTCGACCCGCTTCAGCGCCGCGGCTCGGCAGCGGGACTCGATGAGACGGGATTTACGAATCGGCGGCGGCGGCGTTTTAAATCAAAGGCGAGAGCAGCCATTCTACAGAAGGTACAAACATCAAAGGAGCGAACGCCTGTCGCTGCTACAACGTAAACATTGTGGCGGCGTTCTCTGTTTGATCTTCGGAAGCGGCTTGTTTTTTTTGTTGTTGTTGGTTTTTTTGCCGCACTGACGCTGAACGAGCGCTTTCATTTCGTTTGATCCGCCGCCTCGATCCGAGTCTGCCTTTGAGTTTTTGCTTTAAACGCGGCGTTCTGGCTTCTTTGATGACGTCAGCAGTGATGAAGTTCCACTCTTCATCTGTCGCTCTGCGCTTTTGTTTGCGGACTCGGCGGCGAACTTCGCGCTTGCTGCTGAACGTCTCTTTGTTATGGGATGCCACACAGACAGCAGATATAAGGCCTGATAGACCTGCGAGCCAGCTTTTCACTTCATTACATTCACATCATGGCTTATTGCAGATGATCCAAAAGTCTCATACTTTCACTTCACAAAGATCGGAATCATGTTTCCAAACAGGAGCTGTCACGCCTGTCCTCCCCTGGACACGTACAGCATCCTGTTTCACTGCACTTTCTGTTATTATGCATTAGAAAGCTTTAAATGAGAGAGACATCACGCTTTATTTTTATTATTATTGTTATTGCAGGCTTTATTTTTCATTGGTTGTCAATTAGAAACGTGATCAGTACTATTTAGTCTGCATCTCATCTTTAAACGTGGCACATTCATCCTTTTAAAGTCCCAAAGCAATGACAGTCATCTGGTACTGTCGTCCTTCCAGTCGTCTTCTTTTTGAAGAACAGTTCACGTTACATTTCAGAGGCAGTCACCGAATGTTTCCAGATTAAGAGCCAGAAGACTTGATTTTGGGAGCTGGTGCTGTGTCATTCTGTTTTAGCTTCCTGTTTGTTAAAATGCACCTCACAGGGTGGAGGAGTGCGCTATTTAAGTCCATGTCATAAAGAAGGACCAGTTATACCAGGTGCCTGGTTATAAGATTGTTCTATTCGTACTCATGGATTTGATTGCACATAGTGGCCAGTTGTGCAGTGTGTAGGGGATTTAAGCCTTTTATGTTGTGTCCTGTGTGTAGGATCCTATGAATGCAGTGCTGTGCAAAAGTCCTATGCACTTTCATAGTTTAAAAATCTGCATGTTCAGGCAAAAAAAGAATTAATTTGCTTAAAAAAAAGCAAAAGATTTAACATGTCCGTGTGTATTTCTGAAGGAAGCCCAGCATTACCTGTAGTTTACTGTCCAATACCTGCTGTGACTGAGCAATACTTCAGGTTGATGTTGATGCTGAATGTGCTGGCAATGGAAAGTGCAGGAGACACATCGAACACATCGATTATACTTCAGAGTACAGACTCCTACAGAATCGTATACCTTCAATCAAACAGGATTTTTCATTATTACTGTTTAATGTTTCGAATGTATTGTTGTCTCTGCAATGACAATATTTTGTCATTGCAGACAAAAAAAAAGAGTCACATGTTTTGGGCTTTGATACCCTGCACCCACATTGGCTAGGGTCATTCTAATCTCTCATGTACCTAACAACATGTCTGAAATCTACGGGGAAACTGGAGACCCTAGAAGAAACCCAAGAGGGCACAAGGAGCACTGAAATGAACCACAACCCAGGAATTGATCCAAGGACCTTCCTGCAGTAAGACTGCAGCCCAAACCACTGCACCACTGTGCAGCTCATTTTATTTATTTATATATATATATATGAATCAACATTTAACATGTTTTTTTAGATGAGATTAGAAAACAAAGAAGTTAAGAACATCATGCAGAACCTTAAAATCATCCTTTCCCCCTAATCCTAGTGCCTAGTGCTTACTGAATTCTCAGAAGAAATCCACAAGAGAACATACCAACTCCACACAGAAAGACCCCCCCACCCCCATCTATGAACTAAACCCAGGATCTTAATCAGATTTGTAATCCACATCATAAATTAAAATAATCTTGATCTCACGCTGCGTGTCGTTTCATTCGTGGATTTCATAATCCCACAGAATCCTAAATAGTTTGAAGAATTAATCTTGCTGTCTGTCTCTTACATCACAGCCCCATGCTTCAGCATGTAGTTTCCTGTAGTCTTCGCCAATGAAAATGGAGGAGACGGCCCTGTCCGCCATGGACAACAGCAAGATGGAGGTCTGTATTAATATACAGACTGATTTAAATTGGTGCTCGCCTGTCAGTAATTGACATTAATTCATCTTAATGTTTTAATATTTGATTGCAGGGCATCGCGCAGGAGATCCTCTCTGACCTTGTGGAGGACGCATGTTTGGGACTTTGCTTTGAAGTTCACCGGGCCGTCAAGCAGGGCTATTTCTTTCTGGACGATACAGACCAGGAGAGCACGAAGGACTTTGGTACAGTTATTACATCTCCACACATTCTTACACACGCTGCTGTAATGAATAATATCTATGGGATCTGTTTAGCATTTTTGTTTACTGTCACTTAAGAGACAGATTGTTCTTGTGCTTAATTGCGTATTCAGATTCATGTCTAAAACGTCCATTCAATGTTAAGTAATTAAACTAATTGTGTTGCATTCAGCATTTTACTTCTTGATAAGTATTGACATGCGTCATTATATTTTATGCCAGTCATTTTGGGGAAGAACTGTTATCCATTTATTCGTTATCTTCTGCTTAATCCTCAGATGGGGGGGGGGGGGTCTAACACTGACCAGATAAACCCAGGACAGGGCCTTAATCTATCACTGGGAGCCCACAGACACACACACTATATGGGAAAATGTAAAGCATTCAATATTGAATCTAAGTTTTTAGACTTTGGGAGGAAACCAAAGTGAACGTGCTAACCACTAAGCCACCGTGCCGCCCAGATCCATAATCATGGAAATAAATAATATTTTGTAAAAAGTGTCAGTAAATGCAAACGTAGAAACAAACTAGAACATTTTTAGTTAGATTAAAAAAAGAATGCAGATTTGCAAATGTTAAGGAACCAACCATTAAAAATGTTTTGCGACATTAATAAATTTATCTGGATATTGTAGCAATGAAACCCCCAACCTGTGATCTGCTTGTGTTTTTGAACACAATTAACTTTTTTAAATAAAATCTTCTTCTTTCTTACCTGTGATTTAACCTGTTTCAGAAATCGTGGACCAACCCGGTGTGGACATCTTCGGTCAGGTGTACAACCAGTGGAAAAACAAAGAGTGTGTTTGTCCCAACTGCAGCCGGAGCATCGCTGCCTCGCGATTCGCCCCTCACCTGGAGAAATGCCTGGGAATGGGACGCAACAGCAGCCGCATCGCCAACCGCAGGTGAATGAACATAACCATTATTACATTAGTATCTAATCTTACACGCAAATGGTGCCTTCAAAACTTTTGTAAATGCAGATTATAATTTACATTTTGTATAATCATTTGTAATCTGCTTTCTGGATTCTTTAAACTTCTAAATGAATCTGATAAAGTTTAATACAGCAAACGGAATTACAGACGGTTCCCAGTCTGACAACATGGTGGTTGATGGCAAAAAACAATGCTGATTATTTTCGGATTATCGGTTTATTAGCAGTTTGGATGCAATTCTTATTGAACACATACACAAATAAAAATGGCTTTGGACAGAGGAATATAAACGGTATTTAAATATGATCGATATGAGGAGATGGTGTGAATTCTTAGGAATCCTGAAATCAGATTTCTTACATTTACATTTCACTGACATTCAGAATAGCCAGTGGCAACAACAACACCACGAACAAATCGGAGAGTGATCAGGAGGACAACGACGATGTCAACGACAATGACTGGTCCTATGGGGCAGAAAAGAAAGGTGAGTAAATGGTTAGACGAGTTTTCGTCATGTGAAAAAATAGTAATAACCAAGTTCCTCACCGTGCTGCTGAGTTGGATCACAAATCTCTCTGATGTGCAGAGGAACACAAGCATGCATCATGTTTTTATGGCACCTTATGGCGCAACAAACAGTTATTGCTAAAACCAGATTTGGTCTTTTGATCCCTCTGAGCATCGTGAATTTGTATAAAACATGTATGTGTTTAATTGTATATTTTATTGTCTTTGATTTGTGTTGTGTGTTTATTGTCTTTCTCATTGCAGCTAAGAAGAGGAAGGCAGATAAGGTACGTTGACTTTTTTTACAGCCTGTGGTATTTGTGAATCTATTTGCTGTTCTGTTCACAGCTTCATTATTTCAGATGTCCTGTTAGTTTAACGGTCACATTTAGAGTGGTTCATTAATGTTTCATCAGAAACCATCTTTTCTCTCTTTACAGAATCCAAATTCACCTAGAAGATCCAAATCATTAAAACACAAAAACAGTAAGTACATCTGTGTGTATTAAATATAACCGTGAGTCAGAATTATCATGGGACTTATATACACTCAAATAAAACATGAGGTGATTTAGACATGACCGACTGTGGAGTCTCATCTGACTGGTCCACACTAGTGATGCGGGGATAGTGTGTGTGTGTGTGTACATGTGTACATGCATGCGTGTGTAGATGCATGCAAAAACAATTTTGGAAGTATGCCACTTTTATTCATTCCACTGTAAAGATGAACACCCAATGCATTTCATTTTGTGTGACGAGATATTTTGAATTACAGTGTTTAAAATGAAGTCCAGTTGAGTTTGCAAGCAGAAGTCATGTACACGAGGGTCGGAGGGTGTGGGGGGGGCGTTCCAAAAACATTTTTATATACAATAGATGAACCAGTAGAATTCTAAGATTAAATAATGAAGCAGCTGGATGTATCTTATTATTAAGCAGCTCCACTGAACTCCGAGCTCTGATATGAACAAACTTCTACAGCACTGTAATCAGACACGACCTTTGTGGATCAAATCCCCCCCTGATGAGAGAGAAGATTCAGTTCAGTGTAGTGTTGTGTCATTAGGAATTCCCTCTGAAATTAGGATTTGACAGCTTTTTTCGGGATTTTCTTTAAAAGCCAAAGATGTGTCTTCGTCCTTCAGCCTCGCTGGATCATAAGCAGCGGCCGGAGTGAAGGAGACTGATTTCCATAATCAATCCAACGCGAGTTGCTGGCAATGCCTCCCGGTTCACCTCGAAAACGGACAGGCGGACGCCGCTCTGTCCATCAGCCGAAGTGGCCGCAGTCGGTTTACACGAGTGTTCTGTGTTTCTCGTGATGGATTTTTTTTTTTCTTCTGGAATTTTTTGCACAGTTAATCAACGTCTCACAGATTTCTTGTCTTGATAATGTAGCTCGAATATCTATGATCTGATTACCGATGGGAAGCAGACAGCGCTGATGTTGCTTGTCACAGTGCTGCAGAGGTCCCGCTTAGAATGTCGGAGGTTACAGCAACCGCCTTGCTGCTTATTTAACCCGTTTTAAAGGTTGTATTACCATTTTGGTGCGAGACTGTACTACGCCTCACGCTTTGATGAGGAGGCATTTCGATGGCAGTGCCGGAGAATGGACTGATTATTTACTGAAACTTGAACGTCTACATATTGCTCTTAGGAGAATAATTGATTCTTACATTTTCTCCATTTTTTTTCATCTCTGTGTATTAGATGTTTACAGTGTAAAGGAGTAAATGTGTCTTTACTGTGTTGTAACTATTCATGTTTTGAGTATTTGGGGAAAAAAATGCTGCTACACTGGCCATGAGCCACATGCTTACAGGCATGTTCCACACAATAAACCATCTGAACTGACTCTGAACTGTCTGACTGTGCATTAGGAGTGTTCGCTGATTCAGTAGGTGTTGTAAAATTGTTCTGCTGTTTACATTCGACACACAGACACGAGCGAAATGCCAATGCTGTAACAAAGAGACCGAGAGGAAAACATCATGAGTTTCAGTGGAAAACAAATTTTATTAAGCTCAGGTCGACACCAGTGACATCATAATGTACATTCATTTTAAGATGGAAGGTTGTAAATAATAGCACTTTAATCTTTGGCTTCAATCACCGTTGGGGTGATGTTTTGTATGTTCTGTTCCATTCTGATTTCCTGGAAGCACCTATTAAGCAAAATATAAGCCTGAATTTATAAAGTGTTAATGAAGCATCATCATGGTGAAAAGCCGTGAAAACCCAGAGAGAACGTCCTAACCTTCTCATTTACAGTTTCTCACTTGGTTCACTTTGCGTCATTCTCAATGTCTGCAGGTTCAAGTGTTTGTCTCAAAGGACTGGTATTTAGAGTCTCTGGCAAACGAGGGTGTCGGTGAAAAAGCTGAAAGTAAGGCATGTTCCTGGTGGGGGACTAGAGGGGTTCAGAGTTAGACGTTAAATCAGCATCATTCAGACGTTAAACACTGAAGGTTACAATTAAAGGACGACCTGATCTGATTACATTTCACTCTCACAGCAGGTAATACAGTATGCCACTTTTAGCCTTTTCAGCGCTGCAGAATAACAAATACCAGGAAATTGTGCTTCAAAATATCCATGAGGCTTATTCATAGATTTTCATTTTAAATACTGTTGCCTAATAAATGGAGTGTTTTCTAAATTATTATGGCACTTAAAAAATTGAACAAACAAATCATTTCAGCCTCGTGAGAAATTTTAAAGTCTTCTAATTCTTTAAAAGCCAGTTAAATCATACAGGATTAAGGATCTTAAGCAATTGTGCAATAGTCCAGGACTCTCCCCCCAATTACAGACCATAACACTTATATAACACTAACCCACCTGCTCAGCTGTATTAATATCGTAGACGACTGCAGGTAGATACAGGTCCCAGTCATGACTTTCGCTGACACATTTCCTCAGAGCACGTTTGATGTTTTGCTTCGCTCTTTCACTCTGTACATTTAAAAAAAAACATACATCTGTTATACGTTTCCTGATTCTGACTAAAGCCAAGCGTGTATTTGACGTTTTTTTTTTTTTTTTTACCTTCACATGTGTTTGAGCGACCCTGCAGATGGCATGCTTAATTTTAAAAGCTGCAAAGATGATCTCATTAAGCTGTGGATTAATTCATTCATTATTTTTTTCTTTAAATATGCAAGTTGTAAAAAATACAAACACAAGCACTTTATTAGGAATCTGGACTCATATTCATGTGAATTTTTCATCATCTAAAAAAAACATCATCTAATCCTGGTGAATTAGACTGTCATGGTTGTTGGCACCAGATGGGCCACTTTCCTGATCTCCAGTGTATTTTTCAAATGTTTTCAGACATATAACAATGATGCAAAAGACACATTTAGTGACAGTTTAGTGGGATAACCTCCTCAGTGGTATTAAAGCTGAGTGTTTCCTAATAAAGTGCTTAGGTTCTGTATTAAGACCTTTCTATAATTTAAAACAGATTGTTACCTCATTAATAAATGCTCTGTCTTGGTTGGTAATAATTTGCTTGACCATGCCAAATAAATAGAGTTTATTTAATGATGGCTGCTGACACAGAACTCACAGTGTTGGACCTGAGTGGCTCAGCAGCGACCCACTTTGTGTACGTCAATCACGGTCAAGACGTATTTATTATTTTGCGCAGTCTCCTGAAAAGGACCAAATATTTCCACTTCAATCACCTCCCAAGCTTCTGTTACCTAAAATATTTTTGGAACATGTTAAGAAAAATATTTATTGTTAATTAAACAGAAGCTACTCAAATAATGCCTTCACAGAATTCAAGGCTGCTGTCTTTGTGCCGATTGGGTCAGTCCGTTGACGGCGATGACATTTTACCTAAAACAAGTTGATAGCTCGATTTAAACTTTTTAAGCGTCCAGATTGTAAAATTAAACTGGCCCACATCTCCCATTTCATGAATTAGTGAAACTTGATTGGACTTCTCCCGGTTGTGGGCTTCGTATGAATCAGATTAGGGTCATGTATCAGCAAATAGTGTCTCACATGTCGATGGTAATGCCAAAAGGTTTTGTTTGTGAAAACCTGAAAGCAGAAATTACGCTCAATAACAAGAGCGAATATCTGAACCAGCCCAAAATGATGGTCTCCAGTCACCTGGTCTATTTTGATGAGGTCCAAATGGTGAGAAAACGATCCGAAGCCAGCTCTCTTTACATAAAAGCTCGACAGGTCACTTCGACTTTAAACATATCAAAACAAAGCAGCAGGTATCAACAAAGTTCTAGGTCATTCATCCTGCTAAAATGTTTGCACTGTCCCATTTATGACTACGCCACAGATTTTAGAAATCTTATTAAATGATGATGTTGGGATATAATGGGTGTGGTAGCTCAGTGGTTAGGGTGATGGGCAAACAATCTGAAGGTTCTAACTAAGGACAACTTAGGTTAATATGGGTCCTTGAGCAGGACCCTTAACCCTCATTGCCTCAGGGGATGCTGTTTCAACCCTGTGCTTTGGACAAAAGCATCTGCTAAATAACCAAATGTATGTAATGTAAGGCTTTAAGTTGATAATGGTATAGAATGTGCGACAGATGTACATTTAAAGACTTACACACTCAGTTACGTCTTTTATTAGTGTAGGCCAGTAGTATCCTGCTATAACCTTGTTTCTGGTTCCTCGGACGCCGTGATGGTTCCCGGTGCTGCGGTTTATGTGACATTCTATCAGGACGGACCTTTTTTCATCTTCGGTCATAACCACCAGACGCATGTAGGTTTTATTGGGTCCGATGTAATACATCCGCTTACCTGACAAAAACAAGAGGAAAACACTTTAAGTCTTTATTTTTTATGAATCTCAGTCTCAATCAGATTCACATAGAGGGCGCGGTAGCTCAGTGGTTGGGCTGTCAATCTGAAGGTTTGGGGTTCAAATCCCAGGTCGCCTGAAGTTACCAATGTGGGTCCTTGAGCAAGACTCTTAACCCTCATTGCTCCAGGGATGTTGTGATGAACCCTGTGCTCACCTTTTAGGTCGCTTTGGATAAAAGCGTCCAATAAATAACCAAATGTAATGTATATGTACATGTTGAACCTTTAATTATAAAGTTTTTGCAGACGCGTCGCATTTCGCTTCTCATCCTTTTGCTGCCTGAAGGTGCAAATGTTCCGTGTGAAATATATTCCTGTAAACCTCTGTAGAACTCAAAGTCTTTCATTTTCAGAGGGTCACAGCAATGTTTCCACGTTGGGCCCCAAAAATTCACCTTTAACGCCCGCTCTGCTCATCCAGACCAGCGCCGGGCGAGGTGGTGCGGAATGCGCATGCGCGTACCATACAAGCCCCTGTTTGTAAACAGAAGAACGCCAACGTCATTCATTCATTCATTATCTTCCGCTTATCCTCTATTGGAGTCGCGGGGGGGTTCCCCATGCCCATCCAGGGGAGAACGTTTCGGGCGCTGGGCAGATAGACCCAGGACAGGGCGCCAATCCATCTCTGGGCACACACTCACTCACACAGACACACACTATAGGGGCAATTTTGAGAATTCAATTAACTTGTTCCATGTTTTTGGACTGTGGGAGGAAACCGGAGAACCCGGAGGAAACCCACGCAGACACGGGGAGAACATGGAAACTCCACCCAGATGGGGACTCGAACCGGGAATCCCTAGCGCTGAGAGGCGAACGTGCTAACCACTAAGCCACCGTGCCGCCCCGCCAACGTCATTGAGATCATAAAAATGAAGTGATGTTAAAGTGAGCAATTAAAACGTCGGATTAACGCGATTACATGAACTTTAATTCATTGTGAACAGTTTCACTTGACGTCAGAATTAACGGGAAACAATTATTTGCCGGTGAAGCAACGTTTTCACCGACGCGTGCGCAGTTCCGCTCGAGTCGCGTTTCCTATCGAGCGGAACTGCGCAGGCGCGGCAGCAGCTCGCGAGGGGGGGGGGGTTGGAACCGTTGCGCCTCCCCGCGCTCGCGCTCCAGGAACCAACTATTAGAACCGAGGCGGGGGGGAGAAATGGGGAGGCGGCGTGACGGAACGGCTCGCGGACAGACGCGATGTTACTAAATGTGTGCGCGGATTAGAACCAACTTGGACTTTAACAGCAACCGTGTGGCGGGAATTTACTTTTAACAAAAAAAAGTTGCCCTGATGGCGTCCCGAGCGGCGTTCCCTGTTCCTCCGGGCGCTCCGATAATGAATCCCGGGATGAACTCTCCCGGCCACCCGCGGATGGCAGCGATGAACCCGGCCTACAGAGCCATGCCGAGTCCGGCCAGCCAGTACCCCGTAAATACAACCGCTCAGTTGTTTTATACCAGCTCTAGCTCTTTGTCTTTGCTTTGCTGGTGGTCTTTAAGTTTTATAGATCTTTTCTCGAACGACAAGTTTTCGTTATTGCGCTTATTTACTAGTTAACTAGTCTGCGAAATTACTTTACTAATAGTTTTATCTCCTAAAAATGTCGAACTAAACGTATTTATATTGTATGATATTAAAGGCGTGTTTAGTAATACTTTTTAAAGTGTAAATAAGTAAAATAACGACTGTTGCAACTATGTTGTTCCGACTTCCGCGTTTAAGTGAAAGCCCCGAGGCTTAATTCCAAACGGCTGCACATACCCTAGATGTGTGCACTACCTAGGATCTAAAACTAACGTCATATGCACCGCATTCAGGGCTCTCTAGGGCCAGGCTGCAGCCGATTGGTATACGATAACGGTTTTAAGGGCTGATTATGTACTTGTTGAGCATTTAGTTATAGAAAAATTGTCAAAGACACGCAAATGAAATATGATGGATATTTAATGACAATTTGGTATCAATAAACACCAGAAAATATGTTTATTACCTTTAAATGTTAAAATATAACAGAAAACAAAAAAGTTAATTCTTAATAAATGTGTATGATAAAAAAGATAAATAAATAAACGTTAAGTTAATACATGTAATAGAAATGGAATTAACTGAGGATCATTAAAAAGAAATGCAGCACTGTAACTTGACAGTACAGAAAACATTTTTATACAGAGTAAAATTTTAAAAATTCATTCATTATTTTCCACTTAATCCTCTACTAGGGTTGTGAGGGTTGTTCCCCATGTCCATCCAGGGGAGAACGTTTCGAACGCTGAGCAAATACACCCAGGACAATGCGCCAATCTATCACTGGGCGCACACTCTCACTCGCACAGACACTATATGGGGCAATTTAGAACATTCAATTTACCTTGAGTTCAAGTTTTTGGACTATGGGAGAACCTGGAGGAAAACCACACAGACATGGGGAGAACATGAAAATTAGATTGGGATTCAAACCTGGAATCCCCAGCACTTAGAGACGAACACTAAGCCACCGTGCCGCCTGGAAATAATAAATAAAAAGTTGAAATCATCCTCATGATCAGTTCACATTATTTATAAAGTAAAGTTCACACACACTTGAGCTGATCAGTTAGATTGTTTCCTTCTTTAAAGGTGCCACATTTCTGACTGTGTTTACAGCGTCCCGGTATCCCACCTGGCAGGAACATGCCAATGGGTGGCATGGGCCCAATGGGCTCCCCTATACCAGGACCCTCTTATGGTGGCACCATGCCTGTTCGCCCAGGATTGCCCCAGACACCTATGGACCCACAAGCACGCAAGAGATTTCTACAGCAGCAGCAACATGCAGGAGGGATTATGGGACCACGCAGGGGGTGAGTATACAAGTGTTTGATTGGCTGTATTGCTGTGTGAGCCTGACGTGTGTATTTAAAAAGATTTTTTAATAAACCTTGTTTTAGTGCGCATCAGCAAAAATAAAAGCTGCTAATGACAGGAGATTTATTTATGTTTTAAACTAAATTCAGTATAACTACACCTAATAAAATGTATTTGTTCATCTGTAATCCACTACGATCCTGATCCCGAGCGGCGCTGCATTTAATGGGAAGTCAGAAAACATGATAAACAGGTTCCCGCTGTATTACAGCACATTCACACAACCGTTCACAACAACAGGACACTCAGCATCTCAAGTTCACTGTGTGAAAAGACACGGAGAACTTGCAACCACACAAAAAGAAACTTGCTGGGACTTGAACCCAGGATCAGCACTAACATCTGCACCATTTGTTATGAAGCTCAGCTCAGAACTCTTCTGGGTTCATTTCAGTTCTTATATTTCTGCTGTAGACACAGTACATCTGCTTCAGTGCTGCAGGTGACAGAATTTTATCACTTTTATTTTAAGTGGGTTTTAGAACATATTTTAAAGGAACTATTCTTGGCGATCTATGTACCTTTTTAGACTGGCTTGTCAAACTTATTACAACTTTGTACTAAAATTTTGTAACACATCTTCCCTCGTGGTTTTGATATAGAATCACCAAACTTTACAGCGAGTTAGAACCTGTACCTCTCCAAATGTCTTGGTGGACAGAGCCGTGGCAGTAGACGGTTGTGGTCCATATTTTTCCCCATAAGAATATTTTTATAAATCCCCTCCATGTGAAGACACTCATTTACAGCTCCTCACCACACACACACACACACACACACACACACACACACACACACACACACACACATTTTGACAGGCCAACTTAGTTTGTTTACACATTTTTTTTTTCTTTGCTAGTCTGCTCTTTTTCAGATGCTGCAGTGATGTAACGCAGCTGGCGGATCACGTGCACTTTGTTTGTTGTGCTTGGTTATGTTCTTGTGGTTCTGTTTCATTATTTTCTCTCTGTATTGTTGCATGGTGTGCTAGATGCTTAATGTAGTTCATTCAGATAAAAAAAAATCCCTGCGAGGATTCCGGTATTTCCGTCTAAATCATGTTCCTCCATCACATATGAACTCAAAGACCCCTCTGTCCGTGTTTGTTTTTATTTTTTATTTACACTATTAAAGCTTCATTTAAACTCTTTTAAAAAGGAGGCTTCTGTATCTGGAACCATCCCGAACACTTTCATCACTCGTGGTTTCTGTGTGTACAGAGCCTGTTCTGAAAAAGAACAAAAATGTGTTGTAAGAACTATAGTCCCTAATTGTTTCTCTCAGCTAGAAATATCTATTTATTTGCAGAACTTAGCTTGTTTTTCGTTTTTTTTTACTGTGTGGACTAAAAACAACAGCGTGGCATCTCTCGCCGTCTCATGATCATTAACAGATAAATTTAGCCATGAGGCAGATGAAGCTGCAGCTCTAGCTTTCTGTGTAAAGAAGCCTGAGAGCAGAGTATGAATTATGTAGGTGGTTGTGATCCATTGTTTTAAATTTGAAATATTTAATTATATTACCGTGTTCTCTTTTTTAACAGACAGTGAAGGTAAATGTGTATATAAATTGTTACTATCCTAATTTAATGCGGTAGCGGAGCAGATGGTGTAGAGATCATTCCAGCACACTTAAATACTCTTCTTATATACTTTTAATCACATGTTTTTAGTGCTTACTATCTACAAAATTCTGGTACACAGATTATCAGAAGTTGCCCTGCATGTGAGATCTGTTAGGCCAAATGCTTGTTCTGACCCCTGAGGTCAAATTTCTGTCATGACCTGCCTGAAAGTGCCTTCATTTTGGTTTCAGGATGAAAAGGCGCAAGATGGCTGATAAAGTTCTTCCCCAGAGGGTGAGTTCTTTATTCGCTCTTCATAAACATACAGTTCACTGTGTTTTCTAAAGGCTTTGTTGCGCAGATCCGAGACCTGGTTCCTGAATCTCAAGCCTATATGGATCTTCTGGCGTTTGAGAGGAAGCTGGATCAGACCATCGCTCGCAAACGCATGGAGATCCAAGAAGCCATCAAGAAGCCCATCACGGTAAACTTCTCTAACTGCCATCCGTAACTAATCTCTTTTTAATAAAACTGTAGGAATGTTAGTTGTCTGAATGCTTTTTTAAAATTTTGTTTATGTACCACAACTTAAAAACATTAGTTGTGGTTTTTGTGGATATTGTAACGGTTGTTGATCCCAGGTTTGGAGTTTAAGCTGATCATAGAAATCATATGTGTAAATCTCTCTCTTCTCTTTCTGTAGCAAAAGCGAAAGCTGAGGATCTACATCTCGAACACCTGCACACCTGCCAAGCCAGAGGGAGAGGAGTCTGAGAAAGTGGCATCATGGGAGCTGAGAGTGGAGGGCAAACTCCTGGAGGATGTGAGTTCTGGGTGTGAGGTCATGAGATCATCCAATCTTATCAACTCATATTACACCTGTAGAGACAGTTATTATATAAATCTGTTAATATATTCTAGACATTTCATCTTTAGATCACTGACAGATCATCTCTGCTGAAATCGTTTGTATGTCTATAAACAACATGGCGTGTCATTGGGTTCCGGGCATGTCATTGGGTCTTGTCATGTATTTTGGACAGTTGTATTCTCCCAATACAACTGTACGAATAGTGTATTGTTTTTTTTTTTTTCCATGTGATAAAATTGGGTTTAAGTGAAATGCAGAAACATTACCTTCAAATACCCTTGATTTCCCTTTGGGATTAATAAAGTAACTAACGAGTTTAGCTGTGAAACTAGTTCCATGTTCATCATTGTACAAGACGCCGGTTCTAAGCACCACCTAGCAACCCACTTCAGCACACTCCTAGCCCATGCAGCGCTCTTCTGGCTTTCATTATGTGTTTGGCCAGCGCTCTTAACACCAGATGTGCTGAGACAATTTCCCATGATGCCTCTATATTATGATGGTCTCATGGCAGTTTGAAAGGAAAGGAACAGAAACTGTAATGCAGAATGCACAGATGAGTTAAAAAAAGTGGAACTGATTGTTGTTCTGCTTTCGTGTGTGTGTGTGTGTGTGTGTGTGTGTGTGTGTGTGTGTGTGTGTGTGTGTGTGTGTCTGTGTGTGTGAAAGAGAGAGAGATGTGGTAAGGCCTGAACAATGCAGCATTACAACACAGTCCGATGACTGAGCTCATTCCTCTCCCTCTCTTCTGCTCCTCAGCCTGGAAAACAGAAGAGAAAGTTCTCATCGTTTTTTAAAAGCCTGGTCATTGAACTGGACAAAGAGCTGTATGGTCCTGACAATCATTTAGTGGAGGTAAAGCACCACAGTCAACACGGTGCATTTTATAGTGCAGCTGATGATAACTGAAGGATTATCTTGCTGGATGTCCTTTTTTAAACATAAGCTTTATTGTGGAATCTGCCTCCATTAAAGGCTTTACTCTTCTGCAAAATCTTGCAGTTCTTCCAGTCCATCCTAAAATAGTTTTAGTGGCTTAAAATAACAAAGTGAATGATAAATGTAGAGTTTAATTCTTTGTTTTGGGATGCAGTGGCACCGAATGCCCACCACTCAGGAGACTGATGGCTTTCAGGTGAAGAGACCCGGAGACGTCAGTGTGAAGTGCACACTGCTTCTTATGCTGGACCATCAGGTAACACACACACACACACATTCACGTTCATACATCTTTCTTGTAGTATTTGTAGCTGAAGTGGTCTTTGTCTTGTCTGCCCCCCCCCCCCCCACACACACACACAGCCACCGCAGTACAAACTGGACCCGCGTTTAGCCCGTCTGCTGGGTGTGCACACTCAGACCCGCGCCAGCATCATGCAGGCGCTGTGGCTCTACATAAAGAACAACAAGCTGCAGGATTCTCATGAAAAAGAGTACATCAACTGCAACCGCTACTTTCGACAGGTACAGAGCTTGTAAAACCGCAACATTTTCTCACCCTTATATTCTGTCCTCACTTTGTATGAAACAGATTCAAGAGATTTGTGTGCCGAAATAACTACATGTAATTTGATTCCATATTCAGTGTTAAAGCTTTTTTTATTGACTAACAGCAAAGCTAGTTTTTTTTCTTTTTTGGGGTGTGGGGGGGCCTAATAGGAGAAGAGAGAATGTGAATGAGAATGTCAACACAGGGTGGCAAGTTGAGTGTCAGTGGTTTTTGCCCCAGATATTCACCTGTACCAGAATGAGGTTCTCGGAGATCCCCATGAAGCTGGCTGGACTTCTGCAGCATCCTGACCCCATCGTCATCAACCACGTCATCAGGTTTGTGCAGATAGTTTACTGTTTTAATGTTTACTTAATTAAAACATACCTACTTGGGAGGTTCTCTAAAAAGTGCTACCTTAAGAGCTTTGCTCTGTCTGAGTGCTGCTGTGATTGGTCTTTCTGAATGGTCATCTCTGCTGAACCCTGACTTCATCCCGACGGAACACTTTCAGACCTGCGTGTTTTTCAACTTCAGGGATACTTAAAATTTTTTATAAAAGCTTTTAAGAGGGTTTTTTTGTGGGTCATCTTTTAAGAGGACTGAAGCTCTGAGGTTTTGGATAAAGATGTGGTGATGCATCACTGTAGTGGTGACTAAATATGGTCCATCCAAACAGAACCCAGCTGTATTGTATTAGGAAATTTAATATGGTGTCATCTTGTTAACAGTGTGGATCCAAATGACCAGAAGAAGACGGCTTGTTTTGACATTGATGTGGAAGTGGACGATCCGCTGAAGGGCCAGATGAGCAGCTTCCTTTCCTCCACCACCAACCAGCAGGAGATTGCAGCTTTGGAGATAAAGGTATTCCTTTAAGATAATCACAAATTAGCATGTGTTTGTATTAAAAAGATGTATAAAACAATAGGCTTATTTGGAATGCTGATATTTTATATGCATATAATGAATGAGGCATGAGGGGGTACATTTGATTGGTAGAGTGTACCACCTAGGATGTTTCATTCAGTCCCATTGCAACAAAAGTATGACTGCTCATAAAGTAAAATCCATACAGGAACATTGGTTGGGGGGGGGGGTTTGGTTGGTAAAAGATTTTCTGCCACATCTGGTGAGATGTGGTTTACATGTTTAAGGTTCATGAGATTCATGTCTGTGATGTTGCTCCTAATGTTGGACAAAAATGAGTGTAAAGTTTCAACAATAACGAAATAGTAATAACTGAGTATTAGAAAGTAAACTTTGAAATTTGTTATTATGACATTAGAGTTCAATGCTGAGCCCAGACTTCTCTGATGTTATGAACAAGTTTGTTATTAAATGCAGTTTTCTCCGGGTTTGTTCTCACTGAGTCGTGTTCTTAATGCTGAACAGATCCACGAGACCATCGAGTCGATAAACCAGCTGAAGACGCAGCGTGACTTCATGCTGAGTTTCAGTAACAACCCACAGGATTTCATTCAGGACTGGCTGAAGTCTCAGAGCCGAGACCTCAAGGTACCGACGGTTCCTACCACACACACACACACACACACACACACACGATTAGAGTTTAAAGTTCTCATCAGTGTATTATGAGAGAGCTTTTTGTTTTCCTGTTTAACTTTATTCTTATGACAAAATGTTAAAGGATGTAGTGATGGAACAGTGAAAGGCCTTCCCCAAATTGTTTTATAGACCTGTGATAAGTCAATAAGTCTCCCATGTACCCTCTGTCCATATACTTTTGTTCATGTGGTGTATCGATACAGTGAATCCATTTAAAGCCAAATCAGATTTATTAAAACTGTCTGAAGCGCTGTCTTATAATTTGATTATTTTTTTGTTTATGGATTTAGGTTCCTAATGCAATGTTTTTGCTCTGAGGAAAAAACCTAAGCTCCCAGTTTTTGCTGATGTTGCTAAATTTTAGACCAAGTGCCTGTGAGACTGCAGCCACATTCCTCATAATGCCAAACTACAACTGGCCCGTTACTGAAGGCCGTGATGAAGAGTCCCGAACGCCAAGTGGATGATGGAACGGCCTGGTTGCTTTTCATTAAAAGCTCATTTGGGCTCGTCACACTGGCGCTCTAGCCTCATTTAACCCTCATGCTCTGTTCTGGTGTGTGTGTGTGTGTGTGTGTGTGTGTGTCAGTTGATGACTGACACTGCCGGGAATCCGGAGGAAGAAAGGAGGAGCGATTTTTACCAGGCTCCTTGGCTCCGAGAAGCTGTGGGACGCTACGTTTTCTCCAAGGTTTGTTTGTAAAGCTTATTATTAAATGGATAGCTCCACTCCCTAAATCTGATTGGCTGAGCCATTTGTCCAGCTGTGACATCATGAACAATAACACACCCCTCTGAGCGCTTCACATTCGTATCAATGTGTGAAATACAATACATTATTTTAAATCACAATATACAGATTAATATAAACGCCATCAGCACTAAACCTGTTAAACTGTGTTCTATAATTTGGCCGCTAGAGGGCAGTGTTTGAACGTTAGAGAAACCGGAATCCTGTTTAAAACTGAACTAGATTACTTTACAGAAGAGCAGATTATTAATGATTTTGTTGTAATAAAGGCATTTCTGAATCAAACATTGTTTTTTTTTTATATTGTGTTTGTAAGTGTTTTATTAAAGCAATAAAACACTCAAGGTTGTGTATTATTGTGATTAAATCACGGGAAAGAGGTGTATCTGTACTCCACTGCACGTTCAGACTGAAAACACAGCTTTATGATTTATTCAGAATAATGCCACGCCCACACGTACCTTATTGCTTTAATAATTGTCGGACCCATTTCGAAATAAAAGCTTCCGTGGCTGCCTGTTGAGCTGCCGTGTGATTTGAAGAGTTTCCTCGGCTGCTCAGCTGCATGTGGAGAACAGTTTAACCCAGTGGAGTGGGATGGAGTTCATCCACCCCGTACTCACCCAACCGTCCCCTTATGGGGAAAAAAAGGACTTCCCCAAACTGTTCACACATTGTCCGAAATGCTAGGTGTTTGATTAAATCCACCTTCATCCTTAAGATTCTTCTATTTCTGATAATTCTACATCCTGGTATTTTTGTTGATGTTTAAACTTAGTGAAGCTTGTATTCAATTATTTTGTCCACGTTTTTATTTTTCTGATTAATGTGAAGCTAATTTCCTGTTTTATATAAATAAGATGTAGCATGATGTTAAGGTGATGCTCGGGTCTTCACTCCGATACATATCGTATTGTTATGGGTTCCTTCATATTTACGGCCGAATTAAATCCATGTCCTTCTGGTCATTACAGGATGTAATTCTAATGTCCACTCTGTACTGACAGGTGCAGCAGAGACGACAGGAGCTGGAGCAGGTCCTTGGCATCCGCCTCACCTGAGTGACCCAGAAACTCACAGGCTGCCTCATTTCTAAAGGAGTGGGACATCTGTACCTTAATCTGTGCCATTATTCTGAGATTAGTGCTTGGTCCTGATGCAGGAACCGGATTCGGCCTTTTTTGGAAGTGAAGGCTGCTGCCACAATGTTTTTTTTTTTTTATAATTATGCAGTATTTTTTTTCATTGTTATTTCATGCAGGGTTCAGTTTAATCAGTTCATATCACTCTGTCGCTTTTGATTGTATTTGAACTGCACATGCAGTTCCTCAGTTATCTTCTTGGAGGTGGAGAGGGGGTGGGGGGTACTTTTGGACGTCTGAAACTGTGACTGCCTCTCATCCAGTGTTTTGCTTGTGTATTTTTTTTTTCCCAAGGCTTTAAAGCATTTGTTTGTGCTTAATGAGCAGGTTGAATTCAGGGATCTGATCCAGAGTGTTTCCCTCAGGAGTGTTTCAGATAGGAACCCAAGCCATTCTAGCCTCCTCTTTGGGCTCAAAGCCCCATCCGTGGGAGGAGTGCTGATTTTTCTGTTTGTTAAACTCGTAGGTGATTCGTTTTACAGGTTCGAGGTGTATTTGGGGGGTGGGCTCTATGTTTATTTTACTTTTTTTTTTTTTTTTTTTACATTCCAGATTTCAGAACTTTTCCAGTGTGATGTTCTAAAACATGATGCAGCTGATTAATGCACTTACATGGAAAGTTCTAACATTTACACACAATTTCAACTAAAACAGTCTGAACATCTTTGTTCATCAAAGTTTCACAAATTAATAATGATGTTTTATTAACGAAATCAACACAGTTTAATCCGTTGATTTAATCGATGGTCTTTAAGTCTAATACTATTTACCTGAATCAATTTATATTTCAAAAGGGGTCATTTGCAGAGTTGAGGGCTGGGTCACACAGTCACATGGTCCTTGTTTTTATTGTTATATGTTTGTTTTGGTTACTTTTCATGTCCTCCTCGTGTCAATGCGAGTTTCCTTATTGAGCTCCAGTATCTTTTTGCAGTCCAAATGCTTAAAGCAGGGGCCTTGAACTTGTTTACCCAGAGTTGTGAGAGTGATAAGCTCCATCAAAGCCAATTAGTAAAATAGACTTAAAATGTTGAAGATTTCTATACAGGAAATTTCTTAATACTGTAGTAATTAACGAATCTCTGCTCATACAGCAGTGCAGTGTGTCTAATGAGGCCGCTTCATGCTCCACCCATTATATGGTTCCTCATAAAGTGCCTGTGAAAGTTATTGAATCTCACTCATTCAATAGTTTAAATGGAAAATGAGTGTAAATCAAAAAATTCTTTGATTCCTCAGTTGGTTTGTTAAACTCCACCTGTGATTATAAAGTGCCTCTTCTTTTGTTGATTTAATTCTGACAAGATTTATTCTTTCTTCCGGGCTGAATGTTTTTTGTAGTTAGTTACGATGCTTTTATACTTTTTTACTGCAATATTTTGTAAAATAAAAATGTTTACTTAACAGGCTTTAAAACATTTTTGTGCAACATCACAAATCCACATCAGACTTTTAGGCAAAAAAAACTTTTAGGTTTTAGTTTTCTATGTTACCTTTTTATTTTGTTTAAAAGTTTTTTTAATAGCCAGGGATGGATGTCCTTTTGTTTTTGGATTGCCCTTATCTTCTCATTAGTTAAGACTAGATAAGAAAGTTAGGACTCGTTATTATGAATCTGTGAGTCTGTCATCCTAATGGAAATGCTGACCGCCAGAGTGTGTCCAGATCTTTTACCTCATGAGGACTCTGATGGGACCCAATCGAAGAATTAAGGTTATATTTCAATTATATTTATCCATTTCATGAATATTATATATTATTTCTATAATATCTGAATATTTAATGTGTAATACGTGTACAATAATAGATGATGCTGAGTGGAAAAGCAATGCCAAACACTGAAACCATCATTACTTAAGATGTTCTTAATAATCATGACGAGGTGCACCATATCTTTAAATTGCTCGGTCTCCAGCACCCACATCTGTAACTTCTGACCTGGGATTTGAACCTACAACCTTCAGAAGGTCCACTGAGCTATCACTCCCTCATGTTTGTATTAAGACCAAGACTTTAAGATAAACTTTCATTCATTCATTATCTCCCGCTTTATCCTCTATTAGGGTCGCGGTGGGGTTCCCCATGCCCATCCAGGGGAGGACGTTTCGGGCGCTGGGCAGATAGACCCAGGACAGGGCACCAATCCATCGCTGGGCACACACTCACTCACACACACACACTCTATATTAGGCAATTTGGAGAATTCAATTGACTTGATCCATGTTTTTGGACTGTGGGAGGAAACTCACAGGGACACGGGGAGAACATGGAGACTCCACCCAGATTGGGGATTCGAACCGGGAATCCCTAGCGCTGAGAGGAGAACATGCTAAACCACTAAGCCACCGTGCCGCCAGATAAACTTTAAAAGTCATTTTGATTTACGAGATAAACTCGAAGTGATCTGTTTATTAGTGAGAAACATTAATCCGTGTCATCGGTGTCAGATTAAACTGGATTATTATGACGTTGCAGTTTGTTTAGTAAATTTGTTTCTGTTTCTGTGGCTTCGCAGCAAAACGGACTTCGAACAAACAAACCGATGCCTTACTGTCTGAGATGTAACGGTGGCGTTGTCCACAAGAGGGCGCCACGGACACACCGGACGTTGCTTATATTTGATCGGATGTGCTTGTAGGTTTCCAACATGGCGCTGGACGGTGTCGATCATGTAAGTCCTTCGGTTTTTCTGCGAACGGGACCGAACGCGTTCGCGTGCGCGCGCTTCTCTACGTTTAACCGAAGTAAACGCTGCGATTCGGAGCCGCGGAGTCGGAGACGTCACGTGACCGTCGCCTACTTTAAACCGGAGATCTGAGTTCGCTTTGCTGTCTCATTGTAAAGCCGACGCGTCTTTAACCCACCCGTATTTGGAAAAGTCCCGCCTTCTGCGTTTGATTGGTTCATAGCTGACACCGTCGTTTCTGATTTGTCGTGGGCAGGTTCTAGCGGCCAATCCGAACGCAATATCATTAAATATACTAAGATACGGGTGGAAAACGTCTGGACCGCTGTCCCAGTAAGAGAGGTCTTTTAGTTCATTACCAAACAATTACCATTTAATAATCTATATAAACTAATTAATCTGGGTTAAAGTTCGTTTTTTAAAAGCGACGCCGCACTCTATCTGCTAATTGATTGTTTTTTTGTTATAAATTGGATCGGCATTTGGTCTGTTCTGTTGATCTAATTCGCATTTAAAACGTTTATTCTGTAAAGTATTAAAGCTTAAAGTTAAAACCTATTTTCTAATATAGTTAATCAAAGTAGTTTTTAAACGCCAATCTAGTAAAGCCAATCAGAAACGGTTATCAGATCGATTTGCCCCGATGACGTAACACCACGAGCGTTTTATCTTCATGCCGATGTTTAATGTAAAGAATTAACATGTTTTCATCAAATTTAATTCGAATGAAACTCAGAGATCGAACCGAAGTCTGAAGTTTGCGGTCTTTCATCTCAGTGCGATCAATAAACTAAATGGACGAAAGTATCGCGATTCCTCGATTAATAATCGACTTCAGGCCTCGTTTAGAAACCCAGAGATGATTAAACTCAGTCATTCAATCCTCTACGCTGATCCTCGATGTCCGCTAATGTTTGTAGATGTTTAAATCACTGATCTGACAGCAAATGATACGTTTTTATTTTCGATGTGCTGGATGTATGGAGCACTCTGACTGTCTGCTGATTTGTTGTGTTTATTCATTCATTTATTATCTTCCGCTTTATCCTCTATTAGGGTCGCAGTGGGGTTCCCCATGCCCATCCAGGGGGGGAACGTTTCGGGCGCTGGGCAGACACACCCAGGACAGGGCGCCAATCTATGGCTGGTCACACACTCACTCACACAGACATGCATGCATACACACTCTATATGGGGCAATTTTGGAGAACTCAATTGACCTCTATTAGGGTCACGGTGGGGTTCCCCATGCCCATCCAGGTGGGGAACGTTTCGGGCGCTGGGCAGACACACCCAGGACAGGGCGCCAATCTATTGCTGGGCACACACTTACTCACACAGACATGCATGCATACACACTCTATATGGGGCAATTTTGTAGACCTCAATTGACTTGATCCATGTTTTTGGACTGTGGGAGGAAACTGGAGAACCCGGAGGAAACCCACGCGGACACGGGAATAACATAGAAACTCCACTCAGATGGGGATATGAACCGAGAATCCATAGTGCTGAGAGGAGAACATGCTAAACCACTAAGCCACCTTATGTTTATATCATTTTTATTTGGTATTTAGTTCTTTCTCTCTCTCTCTCTCTCCTCCCCTTTAGATGGAGATGGAGGACAGTAAAGGGGGCTCAGGACTCCGACAGTATTACCTCTCCAAAATTGAGGAGTTACAGGTCAGAATCATCTCTGCTTTGATCTCAGATTTTGGGATTATTTTGGACGAACCTCTGCAGATACAATGAAGAATAACTTTTTTATTCTTGTGACAGCATTCGTCATACAAAACAAACTTTACCACTTTGTTGGGTTTTACGGTTGATGTGACCTGATATCTTTTTTTTTTTTTTTTGTGCAGTTGACTGTAAATGAGAAGAGTCAGAACCTCCGTCGCCTGCAGGCCCAAAGGAACGAGCTGAATGCTAAAGGTAAAATAAGGTTTTATGAGCATTTTAGGGAAATGAATTGCTCTGCAGGTGTATTAAGGCTGTTGTATTTGCAGTGCGTCTCCTCCGGGAGGAGCTGCAGCTGCTGCAGGAGCAGGGCTCGTATGTTGGGGAGGTGGTCCGAGCCATGGACAAGAAGAAAGTGCTGGTGAAGGTAAGTCATATTCAGTGCAGTTGACGTGTGGGGTTTAACGTGTGCTGATGAGCGTCAGGGTTTTAAATAATGCTCTCATTAAAACCTGAAATGTGTCTTCACAGGTTCATCCTGAGGGGAAGTTTGTTGTGGATGTGGATAAAAATATCGACATTAATGACGTACGTTCCACTTTCTGTTTGCCTCTATAGGCTAAAGATCAAACCCAGAACAATCAGAAAATTACATTTTATTATAATTTTTTAAAAAACTTATAGAATGAGAAAATGATTTTCAGTGATTGTGGCAGGATTGTTGGCACCAGGCAGCTGGTTTGCGTGTTTGTCAGTTAGCTGGTCTTCCCACTCTGTTCTGGTGTGTATGAGGTCATGTGATCATTCAAGGTGTTGATGTTTCAGGTGACTCCGAACTGCAGGGTGGCGCTGCGCAATGACAGCTACACGTTGCACAAGATCCTGCCCAACAAGGTGGACCCACTGGTGTCCCTCATGATGGTGGAGAAGGTACTGATCCTCTCTTTGTGTTCTGAGGAACATGGAGCTGTGGCTCTAAACTTGAAACATGAATGTTGATCATCCCTGTGTCTAAACCGTAGGTTCCTGACTCCACCTACGAGATGATTGGCGGCCTGGATAAACAGATCAAAGAGATAAAGGAGGTGATCGAGCTTCCTGTCAAACACCCCGAGCTCTTTGAAGCACTTGGGATTGCACAGCCAAAGGTGGGTGTGCTTAGAACTTTACTCCACTCCTGTAGTGATGTAGTTTGTGTTCTGTGAAAAAAAAAAAAAAAACAGATTTTATTTCAGACCCTGTGATGTCATAATGCTGGTTCTATCAGTCCTCAGATTGGGTTTAATATAAAAAAACAAGCTGCAGTAATTTAAAAGGTTTTCAGGGAAGATGTTGATCTATTTGATTAATTCAATATTGTTTATTAGTTTTATTAAAAACTCAGATCTGATTGGTCAACAATGGCCCTCAGTGGTTGCTATAGATGCTACTTTTCTATTGAATCACGACTAAATGAAAATTATTCCATTATTTCTTTCCCCTGCACTTAGTCACATGGTGAAAACATTGTCTTTTTTATGCCATGACTGAAGACAAATTAAGGGCTGCATGGTGGCTTAGTGGTTTAGCACGTTCGCCTCTTAGCGCTAGGGATTCCCGGTTCGAATCCCCATCTGGGTGGAGTTTCCATGTTCTCCCCGTGTCTGCGTGGGTTTCCTCCGAGTTCCCCGGTTTCCTCCCACAGTCCAAAAGCATGGATGAAGTCAATTGAATTCTCAAAATTGCACCATGTAGAGTGTGTGTGTGTGTGTGAGAGAGTGTGCCCAGAAATAGATTGGTGTCCCTGTCCTGCCCAACGCCCAAAATGTTCTCCCCTGGATGGGCATGGGGAACCCCTCCGCAACCCTAATAGAGGATAAAGCGGGTGCTAATGAATGAATGAATATTAATATTGTTTATTAGGTTTATTAAAAATTCAGATCTGTTTGGTCAACAATGGCCCTCAGTGGTTGCTGTAGATGCTACTTTTCGACTAAATGAAAATTATTCTATTATTTCTTTTTCTGCACTTAGTCACATGGTGAAAACATTGTCTTTATTATGCCATGACTAAAGACTGAAATTAAAAGGCGGAGTTTTCTCACCTCTCATCCTTATGTTTTTAAACATTGTAGCTTAAATATATATATATATATATATATATATATATATATATATTTAATTAGATGTTCACTTGAACTCTGTGATAATTCACATTTTATAAATCAGTGTTAAATCTTAAGTTCTTCAGATGTTTGTTCCCTTGTTTTATGTAGTTACTGAGTTTACTGTGAGTTGCTCGCTGCTCAGCTGCTATAAAATCAACTTGTTAGTTGTACTATTACAGTTCCAAAAAGTTAAATGTTGAACTTCGGTTGAGTGCACAACCGGCTTGACCTGCTGAACGTGGTTTGTCCCACAGGGGGTGCTGCTGTACGGTCCTCCAGGTACAGGAAAGACGCTGCTCGCCCGAGCCGTGGCTCACCACACTGACTGCACCTTCATCCGTGTCTCCGGCTCCGAGTTGGTGCAGAAGTTTATCGGCGAGGGTTCGTATGGTTTACAAATCCGACTCTCTTGCAGCTGTTTGCTTTAGCGGTGACCTCAACCGCCTTTCTATTTCCATTCTGCAGGTGCTCGCATGGTGCGAGAGCTGTTCGTGATGGCGCGTGAACATGCTCCCTCCATCATCTTCATGGACGAGATCGACTCCATCGGGTCCTCACGGCTTGAGGGAGGCTCTGGAGGAGACAGCGAGGTGCAGCGCACCATGCTTGAGCTCCTGAACCAGCTCGACGGCTTCGAGGCCACCAAGAACATCAAGGTACGTCTGAAAGCTTTTCATCCTGCATACATACCTAAAGCCCAACCGTTAAATCTCTGTCGTTCTTCTGCAGGTCATTATGGCCACCAACCGTATCGACATCTTAGACTCAGCTCTGCTGCGACCCGGCCGTATCGACAGAAAGATCGAGTTCCCGCCTCCCAACGAAGAGGTGAGGTCCTCATGCACGTGGTGCTTTAATTAAAACATGTACATCTCGTTAATTCTCATGCTTTAAGATGGACATGCCGTTAGATTTCAGTTCTCTCTCTCCTCTCGCACTCAGGCCCGATTGGACATCCTGAAGATCCACTCGCGCAAGATGAACCTGACCCGTGGCATCAACCTGCGCAAGATCGCAGAGCTCATGCCCGGAGCATCAGGAGCTGAAGTGAAGGTAAACTCGACACCATGCTGTTAGAATAGAAAGTAATGTGTGTTAGGACTTGATGAACGACGTGAAACGGTCTGATGTCTGATAAATCTGTCTGTTTGCTGAAAGATGAGTCCATCCAGAATCCAAGTTGTTGGAACACCAGGCTTCATCTTGTTTGGTTAAACATTGATGTAGTGTGAACTAATACATTACTTTATGTTCTAATATCTTTAACATGTTTACAATATGAAACAGCAATGACTTATCCAATCCACTTATTCTGATTATTGTTGTGGGGCTGCTGGAGAGAGGAGCACACCTAGACAGGGAGAGAACATGCAAACACCACACATAATGGAACCCAGGACCTCCCTGCTGTTAGATGATTGAACCACATGGCACTGCTGCCCTGTGAACAACTGTATTACATTAATTCTATTGGTCTTTATCAACTTACACATAACAATGATCTGAAGGAAAGTGCAGTTTGGTGGTGGCATCCTGAGTTCAGATCTCTGTGAGTGTAACCCTGTTACTTTGTGATGGACAAAGTGTCCTATTTTCCCTGAATGGTCACCCTTAACATGTCTTTTTATCTCGTCTTAATCCTGACATTAACTAAAGCGGGTTGATGCTACAAGTGTAATCATTACAGTGAATGAATGATTACAGAGTTCATTGTGTTGTATCTGAAGTTGAACCTCTCACCTTTTGTTAACAGGGGGTGTGTACAGAAGCTGGCATGTATGCCCTGCGAGAGAGGAGGGTCCACGTCACCCAGGAAGACTTTGAGATGGCCGTGGCGAAGGTACGTCCGCTCTGCTCTAAGCTGTTGATCAGAGCAGAAAAAGTCAGATGTCCAGCATTCTAACGTGATGCGTTGCTTCTTTAACAGGTGATGCAAAAAGACAGCGAGAAGAACATGTCTATTAAGAAGCTCTGGAAGTAGCTCCTCTTCTGCACTGCCTCGTTTCTCACGTTTCTTTACTTTATAGCTGTTATCTGAATTTATTTTAAATAAACTGTTACCCGCTCAGATTTAGACTCGCATTTTATCTGAGGTTTTTGCAAATCCGCCACTTCCATCACATCAGCCAGCTACGTTCATCTACACTAAATCCACCTGATTTATTTTTCTGTTCTAATTACCGTCGCTGCAGTTTATAGTTCTACAATTGGGCTGAGCTCCATCTGTTACCCAACACACATTATTATTCATTATCTCAGTTTGTGGGCGGCACGGTGGCTTAGTGGTTAGCACGTTCGCCTCTTAGCGCTAGGGATTCCCGGTTCGAATCCCCATCTGGGTGGAGTTTTCATGTTCTCCCCGTGTCTGCGTGGGTTTCCTCCGGGTTCTCCGGTTTCCTCCCACAGTCCAAAAACATGGATCAAGTTAATTGAATTCTCAAAAATTGCCCCCTATAGAGTGTGTCTGTGTGAGTGAGTGTGTGCCCAGCGATGGATTGGCGCCCTGTCCTGGGTCTATCTGCCCAGCGCCCGAGATGTTCTCCCCTGGATGGGCATGGGGAACCCCACCGCGACCCTAATAGAGGATACCCCCCCCCCCCCCCCCCCCCCCCCCCCCCCCCCCCCCCCCCCCCCCCCCCCCCCCCCCCCCCCCCCCCCCCCCCCCCCCCCCCCCCCCCCCCCCCCCCCAAGATAATGAATGAATGAATCTCAGTTTGTAAACTTTAACAGCAAACACCACCAGCCATATAGGTGATCCTTACAAAAATACAACTTAAAGTGCATCTGCGGTAAGTGAAGCTGACTAAATAGGCAAGAAGCATAGCGAAAAGGTGTAACCTAATAAAATGGCCGGCCATCGTCCCATGTTATTTCATGAGCAGCTCCACATTTTATACATTCAGTTATACATTTATAAATCCTGGGACTCTTAACTAAATCAGTATAGTTTAAAAACTAGGAGTACACAGTACCAGTCATATGTTTGGACACGCCCCCTTCTTGCTCCATTATCTATTACCTCCACTTACCAAATAGATGGACTTTGTAGTTTTACAATTACAGACTGTAAGGTCCATTTTTACAGGAAATGGAACTGAGAACATGGAGCAAAACGGGGCGTGTCCAAATGTGTGTGACTAACCTATATGTAAGTGCAATCATTTAATATTAACATTAAGATATTAAATATTTCTAATTATTTTAACCATAATAAATCACGGTCACTCCATTAATACTGTTTACTGATTGTATTCTTTAAACTTAAGAGCATTTGCGTACCAACCTCACAGAGGCGAGAGACCGTCCTCCTGTAGGCGAGGGTTCTGTGACTGTTCCCAGCTGATGCTGCGTATCGGTGGTTGATCTTCACAGCACGCTGTTGTCGTCCTTTGTGCACACAGTCTGCGAAATGAAGGAATAAGTGGAAGGTGAAGATTAGAAGAGAGCAGAAGGTCTGATCCAGAAACAGCTCACAGGATGGAGACACCCAACTGAAGCTGAGGTCTGCAGTCTAACGGAACACTAGCTGTGATGAAATACTGATCATTAACCTGTGTAAATATTCCACAGTGGAATGTCTGCTCCTGTTAATGGGGGCATGCATCAAAACCAATACACGTTAACTGTGCACATGCCTCTTGGACACACCTTAATCATTTTGAACAGTGGAACAGTTTAGGGGCGGCACGGTGGCTTAGCACGTTCGCCTCTCAGCACTAGGGATTCCCGGTTCAAATCCCCATCTGGGTGGAGTTTCCATGTTCTCCCCGTGTCCGCGTGGGTTTCCTCTGGGTTCTCCGGTTTCCTCCCACAGTCCAAAAACATGGATTAAGTCAACTGAGTTCTCCAAATTGCCTCATAGAGTGTGTATGTGTTTGTGTGAGTGTGTGCCCAGCGATGGATTGGTGTCCTGTCCTGGGTGTATCTGCCCAGCGCCTGAGATGTTCTCCCCTAGATGGGCATGGGGAACCCCCCGTGACCCTAATATAGGACAAAGCGGAAGATAATGAATGAACAGTTTGGATAAGACCACTTTTTGTCCCAGTGCACAAAGCTAATTCTTAAAAAGTTTGATGTGACCCACAAAAACCTCTCACCTGTACAATATATAAAGTCACCAGGGCCACGTGCATGCATTATAATAGAATATAAATGAGAAAACCTATGCAGACATGAGGAGAACATGCAACCTCCACAAACAAACAGGGCTTTGTTTATCCCCCATGAAAATCAAACCCATGACCCACTTCTAAGGATGAGAGAACTCAAACGCCACACCACAGTTCTGTAATTGGGATATAAATATAATTCTAATACAATAGTTCTGTAACAGGAACGTTACCTGGTGCTCCGCCCAACTTTGCCTGTCGCCTCCTACACTAAATGTTTTGGATCAGTGACCGGCTCAAAGTCCTTTAACCAGGTTACCAGAGGAAGACGCCCTGAATATCGAGTGTCAGGCTTTGGGACGGTTAAATCGTCAGCCTCGTTGTTCTGACAGCAGCTTCATTATGTAAGTATCAAGACTCTGATTCAGATTCTAAATTACAGTGGCAGCATAATGAAAACAAGAGCAAGGAAATAAATGTGTAAAAAAAATATGATCTTTTGTTGTAAACTAATAAATCTGTGCTGCTTTAGAATTTTTTTCAAGTCTATAATACAGATACAGAATGAGTTTGATTTGTTCTAAGTTGGACTTTCACTTTATGTGAAGCAGTTCAAAGATTTATTGATTTATTACACAGATATGCAGCAGAGCTTGAATCATTTTACTTAATGAACTTAAGTAATAATAATGTATTATTTAAAAGATTGGGCGTAATATATTTTTTTGTAGGATTTGTGATACATACATACACAAGAGTTGTTCAAAATGTAATGCCCCACATTAAAAAAAAAAAAAAACTTTTTAAACTTTATAACATGTTTCTAATCTGTGTGTATGAAGTTATTTTTACAATGGATGGCAGAGCTGAGGTAAACTGTCATAACATTATTTAAGTTGAACAGCGTTGCCTCCTTCTCCATACAGACCCTCAGACCTCTAGCTTTTTGGGCCACTTGGGAAATGTGAGTGTAATTTATGCGATAAGAATATGAGCTGGAGCCAGCAGGGAAACATGCAGTTGTTTGACACTCGTTGAAGTCGGCTTAGTGGTTTAGCATGTTCTCCCCTCAGCGCTGGGGATTCCCGGTTTGAATCCCAATCTGGGTGGAGTTTCCATCGTCTCCCCGTATCCACGTGGGTTTCCTCCCACAGTCCAAAAACCAAAAACATGGATTAAGGTCAATTGAGTTCTCCAAATTGCCCCATATAGAGTGTGTGAGTGAGTGTGTGCCCAGCGATAGATTGGTGCCCTGTCCTGGGTGTATCTGCCCAGCACCTGAGACATTCAGCCCGGGATGGGCATGGGGATGGGCATGGGGATGGGGAACCCCCCGACCCTAATAGAGGATAAAGCAGAAGATAATGGATGGATGGACATCCTGCCAATAACGGGGCAATACATTTGAACAACCTTTACATTTGGTTTAAATCTCCATCAGCACTGCTGTGTCTGATCCACTGCTACCAGCACAACACACACTGCACCACCATGTCAGCGTCACTGCAGCACAGAGAATCTTCCACCACCCTAATAACATCTGCGCTGTGGGGGTTCTAATCATCAGCGAATAAAGGCCGTACAGAAACAGATGGACAACAGAATGTAATTATAGAACTACAAAGTCCATTTATATAGTAAGCCAGAGCTAATAAAATAAAACAGGCGAATGTAAAAACGTGTCGCTAATAAAGTGGCCAGTGTAATGCAAACACATGAAACATAATTTAAGCTTTTTAAACTTTATATGTTTATTCAGACTCTGTTAACGCTGTAAATCCAATTAAAACCAAAAACACAATACGACGCTGAAAATACAAAACACAGAGCATCGGAAATGTTTGACTCGTGTGGATTCGAACCCGGCGTCGTGTGTAAATCTTACCTTTGTAATACTTCGCGTTGAAGAAGTTGGTTGGTGTTCCGTCAGTTTGCGTCAGAATGATGTTTTTTTAAGTAAATTTGTATTTTAGTTCAAACTTTCTGTTGAACGACAAACACACGCCGGAGACATGGACCGTGTTCCAAACGGCTCGATCTCCGCTCGGAGGGAACCTCGATAGTGCACTAACCAACGGGACGTGGTACCAACGTATCGGTGATTGTAAAGGCTTGTTTTCCTTTTAGGCTTTTTATTCATTCATTCATTCATTCATTATCTCCCGCTTTATCCTCCATTAGGGTCGCGGTGGGGTTCCCCATGCCCATCCAGGGGAGAACGTCTCGGGCGCTGGGCAGATAGATCCAGGACAGGGCGCCAATCCATCGCTGGGCACACACTCACTCACACAGACACACTCTATATGTGGCAATTTTGAGAATTCAATTGACTTGAACCATGTTTTTTGGACTGTGGGAGGAACCCGGAGGAAACCCACGCAGACACGGGGAGAACATGGAAACTCCACCCAGATAGGGATTCAAACCGGGAATCCCTAGTGCTGAGAGGCGAACGTGCTGACCACTAAGCCACCGTGCCGCCCTTTTTATTTATATAAAATAATATTATTTTAATATAAATATTCATTCATTATCTCCCGCTTTATCCTCTATTATGGTCGCGGGGGTGTTCCCCATGCCCATCCATGGGAGAATGTTTCGGGCGCTGGGCAGATACACCCAGGACAGGACGCCAATCTATCACTGGGCACACACTCACTCACACAGACACACTCTATATGAGGTAATTTGGAGAACTCGATTGACTTGATCCATGTTTTTGGACTGTGGGAGGAAACCGGAGAACCCGGAGGAAACCCACGCGGACACGGGGAGAACATGGAAACTCCACCCAGATGGGGATTCGAACCAGGAATACCCAGCCCTGAGAGAAGAACATGTTAAACCACTAAGCCACTATGCCGTAGCTTTTTTATTTATTTATATAAATTGTTGTTTAGGAACTAGAATTAGAATTACACATTTGTATAATAATGTTAATTCTCAACAGAAATATACAAAATATTCTTCTCAACAGAAGAGTATAAGTATTCAAACTGATTGAATGGCAATTGCAGTTCACATTACAATTCTAAACATTATATTTACATTACCTCATTTAGCAGATGCCTTTCATCCAAAGCGACTTACAAAATATCCCAACTCAAGGACCCACATTGGTAACTTCAATGGACCTTGGATTTGAACCCCTAACCTTCTGATTGATAGCCCAACACCCAAACTACTGAGCTACCACATACCTACACAGGCACTGATGAAAACATGGTTTGCAATCGATGCTCCAATTCATCTCAGGGTTTAGATCCTGATTCCTTCATCCATATCTCGGTGGATCTGTTCCACTATATTGGATTGACGTCCCCTTAATTGCGAACTGTACACCAGAGAGCCTTAATGGGGCCCGCAGACCTCTTGGTGTCCTGGTGGATTAATGTTGTTGAAGTCTCAGTAGTGATGTAATTAAAGAGCTTTCATTATGCTTCAGGTTGTAATCTGTGCTTTGTGTTTTGTCCTTACACAGAGACAAAGCAGGTGGGATGGACCTGGACTTCTCTTATTTAAAGTAAGAGCCTTTAAAAATCATCATTTTATATAAACTGTGGCAGGTATGTAAGGTTAACAGAATCTTTCCAAGTCAGCTTTTCTAGCTACTTACAGATTCACCAGCATTTAGGTCTGCAGCACTTAGTGAGCAGTGTTTATAAAGTTAATGTGTTTCATTTCTGAGCATCTTGTGTTTTTTTTTTTTTACAGGTTTTGCCTAATACCAGTGTTTTCCTTCAGCCTCGCCCTGTTCCTCTTAAAATGTTGCTGTAAGCATTTCTTGTGCAACGGGCACCTCGGAAGTTCCGGTGACGGGCGCCAGAGCTCAGTCTACGTTATTCCTATTCCTGTTAACCAGGATTTTAATGAAGCTTCAGAGGATGAATACGCACCACCGTCTTACAATAGCATTGAACTTTCACCCCCATATTCAGAGGTAAATTTTAAGCACCACAACTGAGACAATGTGAAAGATGGACTGTTAAATGAGGACCAAAAATACACCTCTGTATTCCAGCTGCATTACACTCATAACACACTTAAAAACAAGGATCTTTTGAAAAATAAAATCTTGCACATTTACTGTGGGGCTTGAAGTGCATGTTAACGTTCAGCACTGTTTACACAGTAATAAAGGAGAGGGATGTGAGATGAGAACACTTTTGGCCGATCACTGCATGAATCATCTGACTTTGGTCTGTTCTTTTTTCAGAATAAACTCAACATTCCAGATGAAGATCCACCAGCATACAGTGAAATCCCTCCTCCTGAAACCTACACTGAACACACACCATCCTACAAACCCTAACCACCACATGACCCTCCAGAAACAAAAATGAACCATGCCTTATCCAGTCCTGTCCACTTTCTCATGAACTGTCGATTATTGGCTTGTCGACAATGTTAAGTCCAGAATTGTTTTTGTAGCACCGTTTGTAAATGTGACATTGTTTTATTGCTGTTTATATGTTTAAAAGTAATGCTGTCATGAGAAGACTGCATTTCAGAGCGTTCCCCACTCTTATCCAAGGTGTGATAAGAGATACACTAAGTTATTGATCATTTACTAGTTCCGTGCCAGCTTTGTTTTTCAGAATGTAGCATGGCACAGGTCAGTGGTTCAGTTTCCTCTTGATTCAATTTATTCACATTCTAGTTCATCTAGGGTTGTTGGGATAGCTAATTCCTATCCCAGTTCCTAAAGAAACACCATGGACATGATGCCAGTCCATCACAGGACAGACACACAAACACATTCACAGCAGAAGTAATTTAAGATCACCAGTTTAACTACACTTTTAAAATAATAGGAGTAAATGTCTGTTCCTCGAGGTCCAAATTATATTAATAAGCAATGATTGGTCCTCCACGTATCTATATAAACTTTTTGAGGTGACTTATGTTCAAATAGTAAATAAAATGTACATTAAAAGTAACTGCCTCAGTAACAAACATTATACCCTAAAGGTACAAAGATTTGAGTGTGTACAAGCATGTTTTTAGACTATGTGAGGCTTGAAATACAGAGAGAACATGCAAACAGCTGACCGGTCAGATCCTATCTGCCCTACTGCCCTCCTATACCCCCAGGTCTTCCCTGCTGCAGGGCACAAGTAGGAAGTATTGCACTAACATGCAACCATTATTAATTACCGTTAATAATACACTGCATACACCAAAAGAACACTGCATTTTGGAGCAAAATAAAACCTTTACAAACTCAGTTCAGCATTTTAAAGAAGGTCTTCCTGTAAGAATAAAAGCAGCAGAGTCAGAAACGTTATGGACAATTAGTTATTTACAATAATAAAGTTTATTAGATTGATTGGTTTGCATAAATTAATCAATAATATAATATAATCAGGCCTTTGGATTTTTAAAGCAGAATTAATGTTCATTTATACATATTATGGCTGTGGTGTTGAAGCCTTTGTTTACAATAAATGGTGAGCACTTGGTACCTGGTTATTGCTACTTTCCTAATCCAACAAACCATACATGAATAGCTGTTGTAATAACATTTACATTACATTTTTTTTATTTGTTAGGAGAATTTCAAACCTGGGTTGGGCCTGTTTTCTGGTATCAGGGCCTGGATGGCGTTCCATAGATGGAACAATCGCATGCAAAAGGACACGTGTCTCTGAACTGAATTATAAAACAGTGGGACAATGTCCCCAAAGCAAAGAACTGGTTTAATTAAGAATGATTAGAGAGAAAATTAAACGTTATGTGAAGAAACCAGTTGTTCTGCACAAAGCAATGGACTACAACTCATCCAAACTGATGGACAAAACTGACCATCAGTAATCTGCATCATTTATCTGCAGTTCAATTAGAACACATAAAACACTGCATCCAAACTTCTACATTTCAGTAACGGTCTAGTGCGGTATAACGTTATATTATGTTATCCCTTACAATTAGACAAAATAATAAAAATAAACCTGCGCGTAACATCCATTAAAGCATGTGGTCACCTGACTTTATGAATCAAATGCCCCTTTTATCTGCTCTAAATTCCCCCCACTCAACAATTCAGATATGTAAAGCTAATCAGTTTCAGTGATGTGGGATGAGGGTCTTTAAGCATGCTGAAAAATAAAAACTGGCCTTCCCTAAACTGTTGCCAATTCTCATACTAACACAATCCTTCTTTGAACCAATACAATGTTAAGTTTTAATTTATAGAAGGGATGTTTACAAGCATATCTGCAGTGTAAATGAAGGCTGCTGGAAGGTGAATCTCTACGAGCAGCTTGCTGGAAATTACAAGACACACAGGAATATTTTTCCAGCTATAATTTCATGTCATTGCCACAAACAGTTCAGTAACGAGCTCTGAGGAGCCAAAACTAAATCGTCAGGTCACATAATCTGTACAAATTCGCACTCCTCACTACTCACATGTACAATATATAGTGCCATCTTGGTTATTAGCATCACCTACTATATATACTATGGGCTACAATTACAGACTGTAGTCCATCGCTATGACATCATCTCGAGAAACTTTGTAAGTCCTCTTAACGTAATGTTATGGTCAGGACCCCCACAGATCAACCAGAGAGCTGTTATCATTTAAGTGTTGATGATTTTCAGCACATCAAATGTATTTAATTTTACATCCACAAGGTGGCACAATGAGGTCGATGTGTCTAATAGAGTGTACAGTGGGTGGATGCAGGGTTAAAAAAAATTCCAGCAGCACTGCTGTCTGATCCACTGAGCAACACACACCACCACCAGCACCACCACCAGCACCACCACATCAACGTCACTGCAACAGCTGAGAATCATTCAGCAGCCAAATAACGTCCCGAACAGAGTAAACGGGATTAATAAAGTATGTAGAGAAACAGATGGGCAGTTCATCTATACAGAGAGGAGAGTAACAAGTGAATAAAATTTAATAGCCAGTGGCTGTATGGTTCAGTCTGTTACAATACAGCTACAAAGTAAACACGTCTATATTTAAAGTTGGATTCTGCCTTGCAAAGAAATAAAGAGGTTTAATCGGTTTTTAAGTTTCGACTAAATAAACAGCTGCAGCTGTTTAATATAGAAAAATGATAAATGAACCAGGAGTCAGACTTTACAGTCACATTTCTACCACTGAGGTCCCTGAATCTACAAACGTTACATACTGCAGCTTAAACGGTCGCTTCCAAGCTCTTACGAACCTGAACCGCTCAGCTGTTTTCTTTATACGTGGTATGTTTTCTTAAAACATAAAGCATTTTTTCTTACTTTCATCAATGAGGACCACAAGAAATCTGTATCACATCCGTCTTCTCAAATCCTGGAAGCATTAAAGTTTATAATATGAGTATAATAAAATATACTGAACATCTCTACAGCAGCTTTTATGAAAATAGATTAATCTTACTGAAACATCCAATTAAGGAATTATTACATCATAACATATACGAGCCAATCATGTCGGATTACGAGAAATTTTCTGCACATTAATACACCTGTGGTTGCAGATTTTTGGGTTGTGTGTATACAATCTAAATGTAAACTGATCTAATCAACCAACAACAGACTGAGGAAAGAACATCTGCAATTAAAATATAAATTATAGCTTGCAAGATATAATTTGGTCATTTATTAGTGCTATTAGGTTTAGTTTGTAAAATCCAGGTCTACATCGTAATTTTAAACAGATATTATTTTGTAGACTTAAATAACTTATTGGTGTCAAAGATAAAATACAAAATTAGAGCTTTTTCATTACACATTTGCTCTCAAGTTGGGTTAATAATCTGAAAGTTTGGGGTTCAAATTGCCTCAATTATAATGGCTGACCCTGTATTCTAAACCCAACTATTAAGTTGGAATACTTATGTTCCTTGTGTCTGGAAGTCTGACCCAATGTAACGTAACGTAATGTAATGTGTGTTTGAATCAGCGGCCGATGTTTAAAAATCGATGTCATCAGGCAACTTGTGCAAAGTAAGATATTAACATAAATATAATATAATTTAATGTGATCAGCAGGGAGTAAACACAATACAGTAGCTATTTAGTATTCATAAGATTTAGTTTAGTTTAGTTTTGATTTCATTCTCAATAAAAAGGTGTCAGAGTAAATAAATAAATAAAACGTATTGGAATGCTGACTGTATTTCTTTTTGGAAAGTTTGGAAATAAATATTTGTATTTATATTTTAAACCAAATTTGATTATTTTTGTGTTTGTATTTTTAAATGATTAAAATGGCAGATTGAACTGTATTATAGTATTAAGTGTTTCACTTCAGTTTTTGTGACTTTACACCTTGTTAAAACTCTTGGTATCTGATCTCTCATTGCACTTTACAATCAACACACACACACACACACATACACACACACACACACACACACACACACACACACACACACACACACACACCCCCCCCCCCCCCCCCCCCCCCCCCCCCCCCCCCCCCCCCCCCCCCCCCCCCCCCCCCCCCCCCCCCCCCCCCCCCCCCCCCCCCCCCCCCCCCCCCCCCGGTCAGGTCAAAGTAGTGACCATAAGCCCTCTGGATTCTCTCGCTTTCCTCCACCGTCCTCTTAAGCTCACAATCCTGCAGAGGAAGATGATGGCTCACTACAAACGCTGTACGTAAAGTCACCTGCTTATTAATTTACACATTTCATTATTAATAGTCTCACTAAACACATTCATTTCAAAGACACTTTCCAAAACTGCTGTGAAGGAATCTGCACAAAGCTCAAATGTTATAATCATAAACACCAGAGAAACAGGTCAGATATTTTACATGTGAAACACTTGATTGCTGTAAATAAAGAATTATTAATTGGTATGAGCTTTTATTTGGGGACGTGGGAAGCTTTTCCTGGATCTTACTGTAAGCTGTTTGGTGATGATGCCAGCCTCGATGGCGGATCTGTTCATGTCCTTCAGAACTTCGAAATCAGGAGCTTCGATGAAGACGACGTACGGCAGGAACTCGGATGTCCGCAGAACCTTCAGAGCCTGAGGAGAACGGGTTGATTCTATTTCTCATTCAAAAAATAACAAACCGCTGCCCTTTTCTCTCTCATTGCATCATTACAGATTCTGTTTTACGTCATTAGAACATTCTCAGCCCTCCCTCCTGTTTATTTTTTATCAGAAGCAGGTTTATTTTAGAAAGTGGTGCCACCTGAGGGTTGACGTCCAGGATGCATATCTTGCTGGACTCTATCACCTCGTGGATGGAGTTGATCTTGGTGCCGTACAGGTTGCTGTCATACTCGCCGTGTTCGAGGAAACGGCCGCTCTTGATGTCAGCTTCCATCCCGCTGCGTGACATGAACAAGTACATCTGACCCTCCTTCTCATCCGCCTTAGGCTTTCGAGACGTGTCTGTGGAAACAAAGTGACTGTCATTGTTCTGGTGGAACATCAATCATTCATTGTTCCATTTAATAAAAATTATTATTCTAATGAGATGGATGATTGTTTAACAGTGTTTATGAACGGAATTATATACTTCTGATATTATTCATGTGTCAGTGATCAGCTATGCTGTATGTACAGGAATAAAGAAGTAAAAACATTAGTGTGCATTACATGGTGTGGTCGTGCCGTAGCGATGAGGTTGTGACATCAGCAGTTTGTTTTTCAGACTGCGTCGTCCGACACCCTGAGCTCCGATCAGGACTAGAGTCTTCCTCCGGAATGGTGGCACCTTCGCCACCTCCTCATAGATCAGCAGCTCGTGCCTGTCAAACTCTGAAAGATGGAGGGGTGTGTCAGGAGAAAAATACATGACCTTGACTGAACAAAACCTCTGAATGCTGATGAGGTGAAAGTTTTTTTCGAATTTTTTTTTTTAATGTTTGCCTTTATTCGATATGTAGTACACACCATCATAACATACCATGAATTATTAAGCATGGCGGACTGACTTATTAAACAATAATCAGTGTAAGGAAATGCACTATATAGGACCGGTACCAATCTGGTGTGCATTATGCCACAAAGTGCCAAAAACCTGAACGACTAATGTACATACTATATTACTTAAAGCATATGTACAGAAAGTCCTGTTTATTTAAGCCTGACTTGGAATTAGTGAGGTTAAGGGTTAATAAAAAGCCATTTTACTAAATCCTTTAGGATTCAGGTAAGGCCCTCAGACTGCAATTCTCATTTAGGTTTGAATGTCACACACATTTTGTCATGTGTTTTGTGATCTTGTATCTTGGGCTGCACTTACCTCTCACGCCTTTTTTTAATCTTACACAAGTGTTCTCACTGAACCGGACTTTTATTGCGTTGTTACAGTTATTCCTGTCCAATTTACTTTTAATGAATAAAAAAAAGTAAAAAATAAAAAAAGTATACTGAAATAATAATTAATCATTTGAAGGGTGTCAACATTTTGGTCTTATAGTGCATTTATATAACTATACAAGAGTCGTAAGTAATGGAAATAAACATTGAAAGCTGAAACCTGCATTTTTATCATCAAAATAACCTCAATAAATCCACACAAAGAAGCAAGAACATGCCAAACTGCACAGATCAAGCAACTGTAGCGGCAGAAAAAAAGCAATGCTACCAATTACAGCAATAATTGTTTTTAATAATCAAGTCAAATAGTGCAATTAAAACGAACAGCATGAGGAAGAAAGAAAAAAAGCAAAAAAATAAATAAATAAACACAAAAAAAAAAAACCTTGATTTCGCACCTTTCATGCTTTGCTCTAGCTTTTTTAATCTTGCATTAGTAAAACGGCAGGACAGAAGGTGGGGGGGGGTGTTGGATTGCAGAAAGCCCCTATACAAACAGAGACGAGAACAAAGACGTTCACCTGCGTTCTTGGTGGTGACATACATCATTCTTTTCTTCTTCTTCCCCCCAATGCCTGCACAGAGAGGTCCTACAGACATCAGCACACAGCCAGGTAACACACCACCAAACGACAATACACTCACACCACGTTCAAACAAGAGGCATTTACTCCATCCGCCACCAGGGGGCACGTTTTACTCCTCAGAATTTCCCAGATCCCTATTAAACCCACTCAAGTGAGCCACATTGTTGAGAGATTCTCAAGGCCCAGTCGATTTATATCATTTATAAAACAGATTTAAACCTCTGAAATCTGGTGAGAGCAAAATGAAGTCATGAGATCAGAGGGATACTGTGTTTATAACAACAATTTAACAAACACCACAGATGAGACGCATGCTCGTACCTGAAGACAGCTCCAGGTCTCTCTTCACAAAAGCTTTCCTTTTCTCCTCCAGCAGCTGGCTCGGAATGAGGCCTGCACTTCCACCCTTAAGGTGACATGCCTGCAGAGATGAAGACAGGACCAGAGCAGGTTTAAAGGAAATAAACATTCACCATGGGCGGCGCGGTGGCTTAGTGATTAGCACGTCAGCTCAGTGCTGGGGATCCAGGTTCAAAACATGAAGATTCATGAGTTCTCCCCGTGTACATGTGGGTTTCCTCCTCCTAAAAACCTGGATTCAAGGTGAACTGAATGCTCTAAATCTGTGTATCTGCCCCCCCCCCCGCCCTAGAAGAGGATTGAGAAGAAGATAACGGATGAATGAATTTATCACATCCATCATTTTACACATAATTCCATTTTTTTTAAAGATCATGGTATTTATCTATAAAAGGTGTGTCTTTATACATTAGTCCTTGTAGTATTGAATAGACGCAAATAAATAGAAATGTACATTGTTCTTTGTAAACAGTGAAGCGAAATCCTGTATCTCAAGTTAGAACAGCATCACAGTCATCACACAGAATGCTTCCGATTCTTCATCAGGACTTTCATAACTTCAGACATCAGATGATCAATACCACTGTGTTTCCATGAGATATGGTTCAGAAATGGTTAAATCAACAACTTTGTATTATAAACTACAACTTATTACATTAATACTGTTTGTATTTATTCATCTCTTAATATTATTCTTGAAGATCTCACTCTGCGAGCTCACTCACCTGCCACCAGTTCGGGTCGTCCTGGTTGAAGATCTGAAGGATTTCTCCGCTGTGGAATCGGAGGCCGGCTTCTTTGCAGGGGATCAGATTGTCGTGTGCAGGGTCGTAGTCAAAGTGGCATTTCACATACGCCTGACGGAGTGAGAGAGAGTGAGAGAGACAGAGACAAGTAACGTTCATTCCGCTCCAGCTATTTCTTCCTGTAATCACTCAGTGACCTCCAGAGGACCCAGACGATTGCTTCGTGTGTCTGAGAGATGGTCTTATTGCTGACATCACAACGTTGCAGTAAGTTTGGCATCTGAGCTCGCATTATTACGTCATAATTGAAAAGATCTGTCTAGTAAGCAATTTTGGACACAGATACAGATCAGCCAATCACATTTCACCATGAAAATTAGTTACAGAACACAGTAAAGTATGTCTATGTAAAAGTGTGTGAGCGATGTTGGGATGTGTATGTAAGAAATTTAAAGCTGCATTTATCAAGTTCAAGGTCAAGTTATTTATTTATGTCGCGCTTTTTACAACAGTACGTCGTCACAAAGCAGCTTTACAGAATGAAAAGCCTTTAAACCCCCAAAGAGCAAGCCGAAGCGACAGTGGCAAGAAAAAACTCCGTTATGTTGTTATTTTAAGAAAGAAACCTTGGGAGGACCAAGACTCAGTAGGGGACTCATCCTCCTTGAGCGGCCAGTGTAGGACACAGGAAGACAGTGTAGGACATTTATGAATTAGGGGACTCTTTTATATCCCCACACGACACGGCTGCAAACTGTGGAGTTAAACAGTGTGAGGTTCAATAAAAAGAACCGACGGGATGCATTAAATTCGCCGGTTTGCGTCCTGAACGTGTTCCAGGGGTCAGATCAGGACATTTATAATAAGCACTTATTTGCAGACATCGTGGTTAACACGGCGCGCTGACGCTGTGATCTGCGTTCTCATCGGTAATGAGCTCAAGTGCAACACTTCAAAGCGTGAACACACATGCAGAGATATCTGACTGATCTCTTTCTGAATGTCACTTCTAAATGTTCCCACCCAGTGACTCCTCGTGTTCATGCTTGAAATTCATCTCAGCAGGTGATCACATGATTTCAGTGGGTGTGTTCGAGCCATGACGCTCGCTGCATCCACTCTGTCCTCCACAATCTCAGCTCAGCCGCTCTGCACTGAGCGCCGAGGCTTTATGCCATCATTTCTGTGCAGGTTTACAGTCCACGAGACGCTCGCCGTGAGTTAGCATAAGTGGGTTTTCTCAGCCCTTTATCACGATAAACACTCGCAGGAGAGAGTGAGTCAGCACTCACATTCACATTCTAACATAATCACACATACGTACACTGTGAGAGTGTCTATATACACACACACACACACACACACAGAGAACAAGTCTTTGTTATGGCAGCACGGCGGCCTTCAGAGAATCTCATGTCACTGATGCCCACATAATCATTTATGAAAGATCGAGGAGGGGCGCTTTGGTGGAAAAAGCGTATCAGGAAGGGAGTAAGCCTAAACTGTCTCCATGGAAACCCTGGCTGTGTGTATTCCATTCAGTGGCAGTAGGGCGTAAATGTAGGAAATTAACCTTAACCTCATTTCCCTGTCCGTTTGTCTGTTCAGACCTGGAACTAAGAACGGGTCTCAGCGATCCGAACATGAGTGGACAGCGGTCAGTACGTACGTGACGGCCTGGTGTGTCAAACACATCACGAGTAAAAACCTGCCATATTGGAGGGTCTGAAAAACAAAATAAATTATAGGAAGAAATTCACGACCATTAAAGAGAAAACCATTTGAAATGCTGTAATACGGCGCAGAGTGACCGCTGTAGGTAGCTACACCATGGCTTTTAGAAGAAACAGGGATGGGAAGAACATGCAAACTCTACACAGGGATGCAGCTTGTCTTCTCAGTCTGGAAATTTCTGGAAGCCAGAACCTTTGTTCTATGAGACGAGAGCACTGTCTTTAAAAAGTTACGCACACCGGTTGATAAAGATGATGTAAGGCGCTTGATTATTTTGAAGATGCTCTACTTTTGTCTTCTGATCCTGAAGATTCGGTTTATTTGCTTCTGATTGAGCAACCTCTGAGTCTTTGATGATCATGATATCAGGGAATAGAAAACACTGGAACACAGACAGGAATGATGATGAAATCTAAAAACACTCAGATGAGATCTTTGAACAGGAAGACCGAAGCAGGTGGACACAGATGGAGCAGCCACATGAGGCAGGAGAGCCTGGGGTCAGGATCTACGTAATTTATGTTCATCTAAACGCATTTAAAAGCTAATAAAACAGACGCGTTCACAATCACAGGTTCGATTCCGTGATCACTGCTTTTCGGGTTCTGCAGGGAACTGTAACAGGCCAGCTATCAGATGGTCAATTTGCTTGATTCCTTAATTTTAAAGTGACATTAAAGGCTTGGTTTAAGGCCATTTACCATTGTATTGTTCAGTAGCCTTGTGTGGCTGTACTACACACAGCACACCTCACACTGAAAGCACTTTTCTCAGCTGCATGAAAAGCCTTGTTGGAATTTCAGTCCTATTCGTTTATAACATGATGCAATTTCAGAACATAATCTGTCCTGCCCACCCACTGAGAACCTTGCAGAACATTGCAGGTTTAGTATCAGAAGGTGAATCAGGTCAATCAACCTGTTCAAACTAACGGTGAGGTACCATGTAGTGGTGGAACCTGACGCACGGACGTGGATGACAGCTTCATCGTTAATAAAAGTCTTCGTTATCTCCTGTCCACACTGAAACTAAGATCTGCCTTCAATCTTTAACATGTCCTCCCGCGTTTTTAAATCTCTCACTCAGAGCAGGAGGTTTGGACTCCGGGAGCAAACGGAGCAAATGAACTGCATCAGTGTCGATCACTGGTGGACATAAAGACCAAGCAGAGGATCTGGAACAAAGGAAGGGGAATTTCTGGACATTGGTGTTTAGGTAATAATAAACAGACTGTGCTGCAAAAATACAGGAAATCAGATGAGAACGGAGTTCCTGCTGCGACGCCAACTTTCAGCTGATTTTCTTCTTATAAAACTTCCTCCACACTGTGTGAACGATTCACATGGATGTTAACGCTTTTACAAATGAAGACCTGTCTCTTTATTAATCGCACAGCATTGACAAAAGAACCTGAAAAATAAAATGAAAAGTGACTTCACTAAATGGTTTTTGAAACATTAAAAGAACTCCAGAGGATCACAGTCTTTTTCTTTAATGGGGCTGTAAATCGAAACTCTGACGGCTATAAAATAGGCATCATTTATTCATTATCTAATTTACTTATCCTAATGAGGGCGGGGGATCTGGAGTTTATCCCTCAAAAGTGCAGATCGCACACCCATAACACACAAGCACAGACACACAAACCTTCTTGCTGTGAGAAAAGATACAATACTTCTGATACTGATCTATTGGCAAATGAAATGTTGACCCTTCCACTAAGGCTCAGTGTTGTGGCCTCCGTATTTAGAACAACCACAGTCCATCCATCCATCATCTTCCCCTTTATCCTCTATTAGGGTCGCGGTGGGGTTCCCCATGCCTATCCAGGGGAGAACGTCTCGGGCGCTGGGCAGATACACCCAGGACAGGGAGCCAATCCATCTCTGGGCACACACTCACCCACACACACACACACACACTCTATATGGGGCAATTTGGAGAATTCAATTGACTTGATCCATGTTTTTGGACTGTGGGAGGAAACCGGAGAACCCGGAGGAAACCCATGCAGACACGAGGAGAACATGAAAACTCCACCCAGATGGGGATTCGAACCGGAAATCCCTAGCGCTGAGAGGAGAACATGCCAACCACTAAGCCACCATGCCGCCCCAACCAGAATCCATCATCTCATAATACAATTGGACTGTCAGCAAGGTCAGCAATCAGACACACTTGGACACGCCGATCACTTGAAATTTAAGTTGAAGTACTTAATTTTTTTGCACTTTTTACAATAATTAATTATTATTTCTGCATGGCCACAAAGCAGCTTTATAGTGTTATAAGCCTGAAACCGCCAAACAGAAAAACGGAGCGACAGCGGCACGAAAAACCCAGTTTTTTTTGTTTGTTTGTTTTTTTTTTTTTTAGGAAGAAACCTTGGGTGGTGGGGAGGGTCAGAAGACCATATGTAAATGTTTGTTCAGTGTGTTTTAACCGTGTACCACTGACCTGACGTGGTGTGTGTGGCTCCTGGTAGCTGGGCAGGATCTTGAGCACCACACTGCCACTGGCCTCCTTCAGCATGTCCTGCAGCACTTTGGGGTCACTGCCGACCTCTTTGCCATTGACCTCTTTGATGACGTCACCCACATGCAGGAGACCCTGCTGATCGATCATGCCGCCATGCAGGATGCGTGCGATCACCAGCTCTCCACCCTCCACACGGAACGTCACGCCCTGAGCACATGGCAGGAAAGCATCTGGGATGAGAGGAAACAGTCGAGACGCACACCCGGAAAATCGCTCGCATCACAGGCTTACCAGATGCTCTCCTGAGACTTTGCGGATGCCGACCATCCTGACGGCGTCGGGGGGGACGGGCTGGTTGTTCAGGGCAGGATCCATAAACGCACAGGGGCTGGGTGGTGGTGTCTCATAGCTTTTGGAAGCCACTGAGTCATGTGTCTCCAACAAAGACTGTTGGCCAAAAATTAGAAACAATGTCACTCTAATCACCTTTAAACAGGACATGTGTTGCAGCGAGTCACACTCGTACCTGGAAGTGCGGCTCGCTGAGTATACGGACGAGTTCGTGAGCCGCCTGGCTGTGATCCGTTAGTGGGGTCAGGTCTTTCAGGATGTCCTGTACCAGCTCCACATTATTGTCCCGCACTGCCTCCAGCTTCGGCTCCTCAAAGCGCTCATGTGCCTGCTGCACACAAACCATCAACATTATAAAAACATTATATAGTCATTTTTTGCTTTAATATAGTATTAGGGCGGCATGGTGGCTTAGTGGTTTAGCATGTTCTCCTCTCAGTGCTAGGGATTCCCGGTTCGAATCCCCATCTGGGTGAAGTTTCCAGCGTGGGTTTCCTCCGGGTTCTCCAATTTCCTCCCACAGTCCAAAAACATGGATCAAGTCAATTGAGTTCTCCAAATTGCCCCATATAGAGTGTGTGTGTATGTGTGTGACTGTGTGCCCAGCGATTGGCGCCCTGTCCTGGGTGTATCTGCCCAGCGCCCAAAACGTTCTCCCCTGGATGGGCATGGGGAACACCCCCCCCCCCCCGCGAACCTAATATAGGATAAAGCGGAAGATAATGAATGAATGAATATAGTATTATACAAAAGGTTGAACATTCCTACTGTGCCACAATTTGCCCCGCCCCCTCACATCCTAACAACATCCATACATACTTTAAACACAGAGGTCACAATGTTGTTGCTCTTGCTTGCAGATCCTTATATAAACACGTTTCCAAATAAAGTTTAAGGTTTAAAGACCCACGCTGAGCATAAAAGGATTTTCCTGCCTGTCTGTGCAGATTTACTTCCTATTTCTCAGGCAGATTGGCTCACACTGAGTCTGTAAAAGATGAAACTTAAACTTTATGGAAGAGTGTCATGTTTATTGTGTGTCTCTGGGGTTCCGAGTGATATTTCTGTCTCTGTGCTGGCAGATAGACCAAGATGTTTCGCCATTGTCACATCCAGACCCTCGGGGGGGATGCTGCGGCTGCAAGATGACCTTAAAGCTGAATAGTGCTGCCATTTGACAGAAAATGACAGGAGGTGACAGACAGTAAACTCGCTGCGGGGGGATCGGAGGGTGTGTCATTGTGATGGCACGGTATTTACTCCTCCTAATTTTTCTCCTAATTAATGCTATTAAGGTGTTCTAATTAGAGGGAGTATTAGAGCCAATGTCGGCATTCATTGAGAAAACCTCACTGGACCTCACATGCTGCACAGGTTGCCAGTCCATTGCGGGGCAAACACGCAGTCATGTGATGCCATATGATTCTGATGAATGTCCTGTGATAATGTGATAATGAGCTCAACTTATCAGAGTTAATGGCTGAATGTTATGTGTGTATGGGGGGGGGGGGTTGTGGGGGTGTGTGTACAACTAACCACTGGACTCTCCATGATGCCCTTGAGGAAGATCAAGTCCAGATCATTGGCGGTAGTGGAGCTGGTACTGTCGCTCAGTGTGTCCAGGACGCTGTGCATTGCTGTCAGGAAGAGAAGACATGACTGTATTTATGAAACTTTTACCCGGTTCATATTTTGCACACAAGTTGCTTTTCAATTGTAACTGGATGCAACGTAATTAAAACCATAATATTTTATGGTCTTAAATTTGGACTGATATCCATCATTCCCTCCAACCCTCTCTGTTACCATTAGACTTTACGTTTGAAGCAATTCATATTATTATATTTGTTATTATATTAGCACTGGCTTAGTGGTTGGTACGTTCGCCTCTCAGCGCTAGGGATCCCCGGTTCGAATCCCCATTTGGGTGGAGTTTCCATGTCCTCCCTGTGTCTGCGTGGGTTTCCTCCGGGTTCTCCGGTTTCCTCCCACAGTCCAAAAACATGTATTAAGTCAATTGAGTTCTCCAAAATTGCCCCATATAGAGTGTGTATGCGTGCATGTCTGTGTGAATGAGTGTGTGCCCAGCGATAGATTGGCACCCTGTCCTGGGTGTCTGCCCAGCGCCCGAAACGTTCTCCCCTGAATGGGTATGGGGAACCCCACCGCGGCCCTAATAGAGGATAAAGCGGGAGATAATAAATGAATGAATATTAGCACTGGAACTTCTAAAAAATAAAAGGGAAGCTGATTTGGGTGAAACGATACTGAAAGAAACAGCACAAACAATCTTCTCTCCTTCTATACGTAAAAAACATGCTGTTCAGTTTAAGTTGTACATCATTTGCAGACTTTTAGAAGATTAGAGCCGATTTGGCTCCTACATTTGACCGGCGTGGGTTTGCACCTGCTTCACTTTTACATACGTTCTGGACATGATCGAAAAATATACCTTTTAGAATTCTGTTTTTTGGAATTCGAGACTTTCTTAAAGGTGGGACGGTAGTGCAGCCATCACTATTCATAGCATTGTTCAGTGTAGTCCTGGCGGATGTCGCTCTCAGTAAATGAGATTTAAATATGTTGGCTTTCATCGCCCTCATTGCCAGGAAATTAATTCTGTTTGAGTGGAAAGATGCTAACCCCCCCCACACACACCCCCCAACTTACAGTCAGTGGATCAGAGAGGCTCTGTGTCATCTTAAACTGGAAAAGATTAGAAATAATCTGAGGTTTTTAAGACTTGGCTCTCTTTTCTGGGCAGATAGACCCAGGACACGGCGCCAATCCATCGCTGGGCACACACTCACTCACACACACACACACACACTCTATATGGGGCAATTTGGAGAATTCAATTGACCTGATCCATGTTTTTGGACTGTGGGAGGAAACCGGAGAACCTGGAGGAAATCCACGCGGACACGCGGAGAACATGGAAACTCCACCCAGATGGGGATTTGACCGGGAATCCCTAGTGCTGAGAGGAGAACATGCTAAACACTAAGTCACCGTGCCGCATATACATTATATATATATATATGGTATGCATACCTGTCTTTATGTAAATAATGTGTATAAAATGATATAACTGGTGTAGTGAGGGTTCAGGGAGGGAAAATATTGTGCTTTTTTTATTTCCTTTTTCATTTTCTGTAATATAATATGTAAACATAATAATAAAATATGTAACCATGTCGTGGGTGTATCTGCCCTGGATGGGCATGGGGAAGGGGAACCCCCCCATCCCCATCCTTAGTAGTGGATTAATAGGAAGATAATGATTGTAGATAATAAAGAGGAAGATAATAAGTCTATGTTCCACGTCCCCAATTTATACCCTGACAGGGCTCTGTGCAGGCCAGTCATGTCCATCCCGCTGTGCGCTGTGCAGAGTCATGCTGTCATGAAATGATTCCAGAGAAGATGGTCATGTTTATAAACACAGATGATATTTCCCTGCGTTCGCGCCGCTGCACAATCCCTCACAGTTACATACAAATTAGGGGAATAAAGGATAAAGTATTTTAATGTCAAAAGCAGATTAGGTTGCAGGGGATTTTGTGATAGGCCTCAGGCAACGCCGCAGGCTAATTCCAAAATCATCCTAACGGCCCTTATACAACAATTTACCCCTTGAAGCCACAATAACTGTCAGGATGAAAACGATATAAGCTGGCTGATTCCTTCTTGCTGAAGAAAAAAGAAGCAAATCCTTCTGACAAATAATTTACCCTGACCGTGTCCAGAGTGCACCGCCTGCCGAAACGCAAACCGCTGCAGGAGAGCTATGTGGGAGGACGAGCTGTGCACCTCTCCCAATTTTTACAGACGAAAAAGGAGCCCGCTGCAGAAGAGGAACCACTTCACATTACATTAGCTTAAAGAGTTCCTCCATCACCTGCACTACCTGAAACATCTACAGACACACGATCAAAACTATGTGGACACCTGGTAATTATATACATTTTTCATTAGCCATTACAATTTTTAAAATATTGAAGCCTCTGTAAAGAAAGAAATTTGTGGCCAATTAGTTATAAAAGCATTTATACGACCACAGCTGGATAATCTGCATAGATAACATTGCAGTTTTACACCAGATGCCCATCTGCCCATCCTGACAACCTGCTTATTTATCGGTCTCTTATTTATAAGACCATTATTATTATTAACGATTTTGTTTTAATAAATGCGTTTTGGCATCGAACCTTGTTTTTTATTATAGTGTGTGTGTATTATAAAAGCAATAAAAGACTTGAGGTTGTGTATTATTGTGAATAAATCATGGGAAAGAGATGGAACTGCTACAAGTCCAGATGTAAAACACATCTTTCCCGTGAACTTTCAGTATCTCAACATACAAAAAAATCCAATCAAAAGTGTTCAATAAGCGAATGATCTGTTGATTAGGAGTTTATACATTATTCTATATATTATTAGTTTCAGGTCATAATGAAATTCTAAACTTCCACTAGTCCACTCAAACTTCATTTCCTAGCCACCTCCAGACGAACTGATCAATCACATAAAGCATCACAAACTCTGAGCTATTTTTAGTGTTCACAGAGACACATCTGTCATCCTCTCCAGTGCATTCTACAGAAGATCAAAGCCTTGAAGGGTCCCTCCACATTGCACTTCCTTTCTGTTTTAGATGCTGATCTCTAATAGTGACTGTGTGTGGGGGGGGGGGGGTCAGTTAGAATCAAACCATGTTCAGTAAACAGCTGCTGCTTGATTGTCTATAATTTTCTCTTTTGCCTCTTCCACACACAAACGTCCCCTCGCTCACATATTGCGTTAGAACGATTCTTAAAAATACAAATATATACATACAGGGACCCTTCAACCCTTTAATATTTCTTAAGGTAATCGTAAGGCTTCCCGCCAGCCAATTGTTGGTCCGAGTTCTTTAGTTCGATGCAGGGACTTTGCGGACATACAGTGCATCTGTTCAGAAGGACTCCCCCTAGTGTCTTAACGGTGATTGTGGAAAAGCACCTCCAAACAGATGCAACATGTGCCTATACAGTGATCCACTGTTTAAATAAAATGTATTCCAAAAGCTTGCACAGACGACTATACGGAGTACATTTATGCGAAGTCATTGTAACATTCTATGAGTTTTCTTTGGGTTCAAACCTAAAGCATCATTGCAGAGTAACTGTGAATGTTAGAGTATAATTGTCAGAACTAAGCAGCATGTGTGTCCATCACATCCCTGATCAGGACACAGCTCACAGTCAGGACCGAATGAATGAATATGTCTCCATTTATAACCTTCTACTCCTGTTGTTTTTGTCGTTCAGCTAATTAAAACATTTTCCATGTTTATAAAGAACTGCCCACACACACACACACACACACACACACACACACACACACACACACACATAGCAAATCCAGTGTGAGCCAGAGGCTAAGAAGGAGCTGCAGCAGGAGAAGGATTAGCACATTCCACTCTACTAATTAACACACAGGAGATGAAGGAGGCCTGAACCTCAGTCAAGCAGAACAGGTAAATAAACAGCACACGCTGGGGATTCGGAGAGTGTGGATCATAAAACAGCCAAACCTAGCTGAGTACACAACAAGACTGCTTATTCAGACGTTTAACATCTGAACAGAATCCATTTTCCTAACGTTTCCAACAGCACAGCCACGGGGCCAAGTTAAAGCACAGGCCCTGATGGAAACCCACACAGGCACAGGGAGGACATGCGGGCCGACAAAAAAGACTTCCGACCAGAAACGGAACCTGGTGACCGTGTTGGTATAAGACTAAAATGCTGCACTACAAAATACTCAAATGAGGGCGACATAAAATAATCCAAAAAAAACTAAGCTCTGAAACATAAAGTTTTCAACCTTATTAATGCTGACTGCCCCAAAATAACATGCGTGTCCACATACATTTGACCACAAAGAGTAAATTGCGATGCACTGCCGTTCATCATATGCTGATTACTGTAGTAATTGAACACAGTCAATGTATCTCATAACCCTGAACCCGCAGGCTGAATCTCATCATAATGAATCAGGGCTGATTATCAGCGACGCGTTAACGGCATAACAGCAAATCATTAACCAGCCACTGCGAGTGTTTAACTCGCATTCCGACCCTCTGCTATTCGTACTATTGTGCTGTGGAAATAATTAGGCAGTCTGACTATTACGCACAAGATGTCCGTTCTGCAGCGTGGCCGCTGACATGACGTCAATACATCATTCCGCCGGCTTTGTCACCGAAGGCATTTACACTCGTGCTTGTGCTGATCCATGAAGCCGGCGGCAACGTGCCCTAAAAGCCTGCGACTCTTTAATCACATCCACTTAATTACACTGCATTGATTTACTGACATCAAGCAAAACATAAAGGTGAGGGCAAACCTGAAAACCACAGCACAGGCTCGCCACAGGATTCCATTAACCAAGGAAGACACATTCGTCACCTCTCAATTGCTTTTGTTTGTTTTAATTAGCCGGGTGGCGTGTGCCGGTTTGACATTTCCTCTTTTTTCTATATGAGGTTGCACCTGTTGAGTTTGGGTATTTGTGGTGTCTCGCAGTTTGGGGGAGGCGGGTCCTCTGTTCTCAATAGATTCAGCTGGTTACTTTAACTTAAAACTAAAATAAAATAAAATAATCATTTGTTCGGGGATTTATTTTAGTTCGTTTACTTAAGAAACAAATGCATCACAAAATTGTGCTCCATTCGACTTGGTGCAGTTTTACACTGGATGTCCTTTTGGACACAACCCTCATATTTACCCAGGTCACCATCACTCAAGTGCACTGATACCACACCCCAATGGCAAGGGCAATTTAGTGTTTCCACTTTACCCAATTGACATGTCATCAGATGAGGAAGGAAACAAAAAAAAACAATAGATAAAACCCACTTAGGCACAGGGAGGACATGCAGGCGCCACACAGAGGCAAAAAAGACCCGTGTTTGCAAAACACTGCTCATCACTCCTGATGTGAGGCGGCTGCACCAAATAATGCACCACCCACCTCCACATCGGGCTTTTATTATTAACAATTAGTATTTACCATTAGAATTATTAATGTATATAGAAGTATTTTACATAGAAAATATTAAATTCCTAAAATATACATGCAGCAGGAACCTATGAACAACACACCCTGATTGTTTTTTCTCATTGCTTTAGTGCAGAGGTTTTCAACTGCGGTATGCTTTAAAGTAGCACAAGGTGGTACGCCAGATAATGGTATGGATGTACATTATTTTCCCAATGTATTTAAAAACTGTGTTCTGTAATTTGACTGTATTTGATTGTTAAAGAAACTGAAAACATGTTACTCAGCGATCAGCCTTCATCTTAAAAAACAGACTAGATTACGTCACTGAAGTCCAGTTTATTAAGGCATTTATAAAATCAAACATTGTTTTTTTTATTCCAGTGTATATTATTGTATTGTGAACACTTTGCACCTAACAACACCTCTATCTTTACCTTACAGCTTAATTATACACTAACATCTAACTGATGTTTGCCGTATGTGGTTCAATGATAAAGACAAAGGTGGTACCTGGATGTTTTGGTTTGATGATGGATGGTACTTGGTCTGAAAAGTGAAGTGAATTCACTGCTTTAGTAAATTTAATGTAGTAAGTCACCTGTACTCAGCGGTACGTTATATAAAATGGTTTATCAGCATCGCTGATTTATAAACACCATTTGATTTATTTGAGTTCACTCACAGCGCTTTGGACTTTGGACTTATTTTTGGTTAATTAGTAGTTTGTGCATCTGATTGGTTAGGGCTGGTAATTTAAGCCCGCCCTTAAACAAGGGCTATTTTGTCATCTAATTACGTGTAAGTTTTCTGTTACCATGGTAACACCGTTTTCCCTGCACCGATAGTTTTGCTTACATTCTCTGGTCTCTCACTCCGTGTTTATGTTCACTGCGTGTGTTTGTGTTTTGTTTTTCTGTTTTGATTTGATTATTATATAAGAGCTCATTTTAATTAGTTTTCCTCGTTTGTTTAACGACATTTGTTAAATGACCCATTGCATGACACGCTTAAGTTTGTATAAAGCTGCAGTGAGACAAAATAACATAAAAATCATTCTACAAATAAATAGTGACTATTTAAATGGTGTGGAATGACAGCGCAGTGGTTACAGCTCTCGCTGAACTGCAGGTCTGTGTGTGGAGTTGGCATGTGGTCTCATGGTGTATACATGTTTGTTAGTGTGTCTGCCCTGTGAAGGACTGATGACCTGTCCAGGATGCTAACCTGAAATAGCCTTCAGCGCCCCATTGAGAGCTTTCATTCATTCATTATCTTCCGCTTTATCCTATATTAGGTTCCCCATGCCCATCCAGGGGAGAACGTTTCGGGGCAGATACACCCATCTATCGCTGGGCTCACACACACTCACTCACACGACACGCACGCATACACACTCTATATGGGGCAATTTGGAGAACTCAATTGACTTGATCCATGTTTTTGGATTGTGAGAGGAAACCGGAGAACCCAGAGGAAACCCACGCAGACACGGGGAGAACATGGAAACTCCACCCAGATGGGAATTCAAACCGAGAATCCCTAGTGCTGAGAGGCGAACATGCTAAACCACTAAGCCACCGTGCCGCCCCCTTGAAAACTTAATATAAAAAAATTAAAGTAAATAGGCAAAACCATCAAGATTCATTTTTTAAAACAAGCCTATTATTTAGAGCCATGAGACTGAAACAGCTTCACAAATCAGTTCTATTCTGAGTTCTGACTGAAGTCTCGACACAAATCTCTTTTTCACTCTCTTTCTTTTCTTTTCTCTTCTGTTAAATCTCTCCGTCTCGTTCACCTCCACAAAGAACTCAAAGCCTCTTTTAGAGGCAGGGTGTTTATATGATGACCAGCCATTCATTCACCATCTTGATTCCTCTTTCATTCTCTTTCTCTCTCCAACACACACACACACACACACACACACACACACACACTCTCTCACCTCCTGGACTCTTAATAGAGTCGAGCGACCCAGCCTCCTCCAGAGACAGTCTGTTAAAGAGACTCCCAGCCATTAGTCCTTCTCTCTCTCTCTTTCTCAGTCTCTAATTCTGAACCACCTATTCCCTTGCTTTTTACCTCTCTGACGTCAGCGCCATCTATTGGCTGCCAATCCTCTCCCTCCTGAAGGAACATCCCCTCTCATGTTTATTTCTTCCACACTTCGAGTTCGAGTTGTAGCTCGAGTTCCCAGACAAAAGAGGAATCACAGACTAAACAACACTTATTGCTTTCTCTTTGTTAAATTTAACGTTTTTAAAACTTCATCTTCAGTCTAATGGAGCCGTCAGTTCCAGCCTGCACCGCTGAAATTCAGGAATTAGACAGATAATGAGAGAGAGAGCGAGAGAGGGGTGGAAAACCTCTCCCAGTGAGGACAGATGAGAGGAAGGAGACATATTGCTCTCTGTGAACCTTTCCTAAGGCTAAAACCAACGTGAGACGACTTTGATCTTAATCAAAGCAATGAACTGTCCGCTGTCATCTCCATCAAACTGTGACATCATTTCCCGATTCCCATGAAGGAGAAAAATACACAAACTGGACAGCAGAGGAACAGCATGGTGTGTGACGCTCCGGGTTTACATTGACATTAGACGAGCAGAGGGTTATGAGGGTGCATCTGAAGGTTGGGAGTTCAAACCCCAAGTCCAACTAAAATTACCAGTGTGGGTCCTTTGTTAAGGACCTTAACCCTCATTGCTCCTGGAGGGTTCTGTATCATGACTGATCCTGTGTTCTGACCCCAATCATGCAGGTGGAAGACTTGTAAGTTGCTTAAAGTATTTGCAAAATGTAATCATGTAAATGTAACTCAATGTAATCATTTTACACACCATCAGCCTGTAAAGTCTAGCGTATTGTATTTAAAATATACATTTTATTTAATTTTATGCAAAACAACCCACAGTCTGTCCATTTATCTGTGTCTATCAAAGAGTATACTGAAGATAAACCCCTTCAGAGCAGGCTTGAGTGGTGGATTAAGCCCCGCCCCTTCACTTGTTACCATGAATGGCTCACTCAAGATGAATCCTTTTGCTGAATAGCATCACAGCCACTGTATACGCGGCCTGCAACTGTATAGATGCCTCACTCTGCAACTGCCATGGCAACTATTGAAAATAAATCACAGGGCTGTGTGAATTAAAGCATCGTGCTGAGAGGCTGATATTACAGATGTTGAGATAAAGGACCGTTCACGCGGGTGGCATCCGCCGCAGCTGAGCTCACACATGAACGGATGCCTGAAGGGAACCGGTTTCTGATAAAAGTCCTGATGATAAACTGCACTTCAATCTCAGACTGACTGATTTCATTTAGCAATAAATGCAATTTTAGATTACAGAGACATGCTTTAAAGTCTGATCCATGTCTAACCCAAGACAACTGCTTTCACATTCTGAAGAGGACGAATACTGTACACCAGAACTGTGTTGGGGGGCTGTGGAGGAAATATTTTCAAAATTTGAGAAACTATGCTTCTGCTGTATGTTTGGAAATTAGGCAGTTGTATGTCGTTTGCATGTTTTTCCCAGGAGCTTTCATTTCTTCCATTCCGAAAATATGTACGTCAGATGATTTATGATGTCTTGGTGTAATTGTTTATCTGTATGTTTTTCATTATATAATTAATCTCTAATAGATTAGAAACCTTTGTAAGGTGCTTCATCAACATTAAAAAAAAATTGTTCATTACTTGAATGTTTCCTGTTCATTACGTGAATGTTTATTGTTCACTGTACTGCTTTTTCTATTTTGTTTGCACATGTGCCTTTTGTGTTGGCATTATAATAATATGTAGCACCTTGTTCCTGGGAACGCTGTCTCGTTCCACATATATTGCACTGTGCTTTATATTGTGGAATGACGAATAATAAAAAGTAATAATAATAATAATAATATTAAACACTGCATCCCCTACAACCCTTATTGCAACATGAGGCTTATAAATAAAATAGAAAATAAAAATAAGCAGAAGACGCTTTGATCTGGACTGAAGGTTGATGTTTACAACATAAAAAAAATAAAGAGAATGAAGAAGACTTACCTGAATCAGAGCTGGATGATGCAACAGGCATGTCTGCTTCCTTAAGATTTTTGTGCTACCTTACAGACTGAAATGAAAGGAAATAAAACAAGAAAGCGGAGAAATACAAATTAAAATGTGTGATACCAACTGAAGACAGAATATTAAATTAAATATTAAATTCATCCTCATTCAGGCTGTAAGCTTATGCTTCACTGATCAGAGAATAATACATACAGTCAAGAGCATTTCTTAAAAACAAGTAACCAAGAATAACCAAAGTATTTGACTAAACATAAGCCAGTATGAAAGTAAATACTTGTTTTCTAGGCGTGCACTAACGCAGTGTTTAGGGCTGAAATATTAACAGAGAAAATGTTCGTTTATAGATCTAGACTGAATATCAAGATCCCCAAAAAGGAGTAACCACAAATTCTTCTATTTACTGAAGTCATTAATAATCCCACACGCAAATATTATTCAGCAAATGCAAATTTTGGATCATTGGGTTCAACCTGGATGCGTAGAGTGTGAAATCCAATATTTTATTAGTGACCAAATATTTAAATATGTGTGCAGTGCAGCAAAATAACTTAATCTAGAGTTAAACCCTGATTATGAAACAGAAACAGAAAAGTAACAGGTGCAAAGTTCAAACCTAGCAGGAGGACAGTCGCGAGTTTAGGTCATGTGGTGTAAACACCATCATTTTTGAGGCTTATTGCATTTAGAAGTGGTTTAAGTGCAGGTTTGAGCACAGTCTCTTAAATATGTAATCACACAAGCTGACACATTAATTACAGCTCAAGGTCTCTGAGGTGACACACACACACACACAGAGTTAAATAGCTGTCTCAAAGCGGCTTTTAAACAGTAAGTGCAGGACATTTGAGCAGAATGTGAACGTTAGCTGTGTGCATGTGTATATTCACAATGACTAACAAAAGGTTTAAAGATCAATCAACAACAACTGTGGAGTCGAGAAATTTCACACTGTAAATATATTCAAAGAAAATCTTATTAAGAACCTATGACACACACACACACACACTATATAAATAGTATATATAAATGTTTTTTTAAGTATTGGTGGTAGGTTGTAAATGTGGGTCTTTGATTAATGCCCCAACCCTAAAAATGAAATGGGCCCTGAAATATAGCCGACTCAGCATCCTGTAGAAGTCAAAGCTTGTGCAAAATGACCTGAGGGAGATCTCACAATGTTGCATTTCTGTCATTGCTGCTCATCTCTGCTGCTGGCTCAAGAAGATAATGCACTTTCTCACAATCAGTTCATTCTGTCATGTCAGTTACACACTCACACTTCCTGTAGAGACATCCAACCCAGCAATCTGAAAGCCAGTAAACACAGCTGTCTGCATGTTTGATTATAGAGGAAGACTGCGGTTCTGTGTGATTACATAAAGGAAAGTGACCTGGAACAGCAGAGACACACTTTAATACAGTGTGGATCTAAAGGCTCTGTTCACTGACACTGCAGGATGAAACGCTGATGTTCTCCGTTACAGATCAAACTTCTGTAGTTAGTGAACCTTTGTAACTGGTGCCACACATTTACATTAGAAATATTCTGATCAGTTTCATACTTAAAACTGTCTGCATGTGTTTTAGATCTGTAAATAAGACAGCAGCACACTTCCAATTTAAAATGTATTAAAGTAACATCAATC
>JAFMOD010000282.1:50654-114408 GCA_019802435.1 Corydoras maculifer | reverse complement strand
ACACTCACACTCACTGCCATCAGACTCACACTGCCATCAGACTCACACTGCCATCAGATCCACACTCACACTCACTGCCATCAGACTCACACTGCCATCAGATCTACACTCACACTCACTGCCATCAGACTCACACTGCCATCAGATCTACACTCACACTCACTGCCATCAGACTCACACTGCCATCAGACTCACACTGCCATCAGATCCACACTCACACTCACAGCCATCAGACTCACACTGCCATCAGACTCACTCTGCCATCAGACTCACACTCACTGCCATCAGACTCACTCTGCCATCAGACTCATTCCATTGCCACCCAGGGGAGAACGTCTCGGCCGCTGGGGAGATACACCCAGGACAGGGCGCCAATCTATCGCTGGGCACACACTCACACACACACACACTCTATATGGGGCAATTCGGAGAATTTAATTGACCTTGATCCACGTTTTTGGACTGTGGGAGGAAACCGGAGAACCCAGACGAAACCCACGCAGACACGGGGAGAACATGCAAAACTCCACCCAGACTGGGATTCGAACCGGGAATCCCTAGTGCTGAGAGGCGAGCGTGCTAACCACTCACCCCGTCCTCATGGATGGCTATGTGCATTGTGTTTAATTACTGACGTGTGTTTTCATTTGTAAGTGGCTTTGGATAAAAGCGTCTGCTATATGACTAAATGTAAATGTAATGTAATGTGCATTGTGTGGCATGGGCCTTCCACAAACTGTTCCCACAAAGTTGTCCAAAAATAATTACACCCCATTAACAACGAGGGCAACATAAAACATCTACATTAAATTATTAATAAGGTCAGTTTGAATTTGGTCTGCATTGTGTGTTAATTCATTCTAATTTAATAAACACATGTAAATGTACATTTTATAGTTAGCGTAATGCCACCATCTAGTGGTGGATTTCCGTAATTGCAACGTTGTACCTGATGCAGACATTAGTGTTACATTAAAGCGAAATAGCATTTTAATGAACATTATGGCCAACTAAAAAGTTTTAATGTAATAAATCTTTCTGAAACATTTTGTGGAAAGTTTGCATGTTCTCCACTATCCTCAATGTTTTTTTTGGATTACTTCACAGTCCACAAAAAGGTATTTAGGTAAGCAAGACCCTAAACTGCTTAAAGGTGTTGATTTGTGTGTGTGGGGGTCTTTATTCTGGGTGGGTACCAAACTCTAGCACTATGTAAAGTATTTAAGCACCTGTTATAAATCATATGAGGATATAAGCTGTTAGAGATCCAGCAAAAGAGACCAGATGATTAAGATTAATTACACATTAACCTTTATTCTCTATTATTAATAACAAATTATTTACAATTGTTGTTTTACTGAAAACTCAAACACTCAGAGAGGGGGAGAAGGGGACAGAATAGGGACATAAAGAAATAACAGAGATACTGTGTTTATAATGAGAGAGAACTATTTGTTGATGCTATTTTGGCCGTTTGGGGTGAAGGACTCGTGAACGCGTAGAAAGACAAAGCAACAGAGATGATTACCAGGCCAAAGAGTCATCCACGCTGAAAATAAATCATCATCATCATCATCATCATCATCATCATTGTAATTATTGTCATTTTATTTATTCATATTATTATTTCCTTACTGAGGTCGTAGGTCTTGTTCATTGTCACCAAAGAGGAGTTTAGCCACCTCCACCTCCGGATTGGCTCTCTTTCCATATCTAAAAGAGTAGAAGAAATTCATTATTGTGTTTGTGTGTGTGTTATTAATTCAGTCTTGTCTGTCCCTTGGTCACTCTATAGACATTCTGTTGTCCAGTTTCATTAATAATGTTTGTTTGTTTGTTTGTGTTTTAATGCCATGAATCACCTTTCGGCCTTACTCATGGCAGAGGGTGGGTTGTTTTTTATACAGTCTTATAATCTTACTATAAGGTTATAATTAAGCCCTTATTCCAATGTCTTTCAGAAATGTCATGAGCTTCGAAGTGTTTTTTGGACTTAGATCTGTTTGTAAGTCGTGGGATATGTTCTGTTTCTTTCTGGTGTCTTTGTATTTATCGCGTTCCAGGATTATGTGCTTTATTGTGATGTCATGAGTAATGTACTTTCTTAATTTTACAAATAATCCAATTAGAGGGATAATTAGAATTTTAATCTTTAATCTACCAATCAGCAGTTTTTTGTAATGTGGGAGGAAACCGGAGTACCCACAGTAAACCCCTCCCACAGGGAGGACATGCAGACTCCACAGAAAGGCTATTGTTCACCTCAACCGGGAATCAAACCCTGGACCTTCTCGCTGTGAGGTGGCAACACTAAGCACTGCACCACTGTTCCACCAATCATTGTAGAAATGACCTCCATTAAAGAGATCTATTTGATCCAGAACATAAAATCACCCCATCCTAAAATCTAAACCTATTATAATGTTTTTTCAGCCTTTACCAAAGAATCTGACATCAGAAGGTTTACATCTACACAGAGTTTGCGACTAAACCATGTTTTTGGAATAAACCTCAGGTTCATTTGGACATTTGGACTAAGGACTCTTTCAGCAGAGAGGAAATTCAACTTGCCAAAAACTAAAATTTAAACAATAAAGTTGTAAAATCGCCAGTTCCTAAATTAATACTTAATAAAACACTACTGCTTTAGTAACGGGTGGCACAGTGGCTTAGTGGTTTAGCACGTTCTCCTCTCAGTACCAGCAATTCCCGGTTTGAATCCCGATTTGGGTGGAGTTTCCATGTTCTCCCTGTGTCCGCGTGGGTTTCCTCCCACAGTCCAAAAACATGAATCAAGTCAATTGAATTCCCTAAATTGCCCATATGGAGTGTCCTGGGTGTATCTGCCCAGCGCCCGACGTTCTCCCCTGGATGGGCATGGGGAACCCCACCGCGACCCTAATAGAGGATAAAGCGGAAGATGATGAATGAATGAATGCTTTAGTAACATCATCAGGCTGAGGTCATGTAACTCTGGATTCATATCTCACCTCTGCCTGGTGATCAGGTTGATGTAGTGGCGCAGCGCCGTGTGGTACTTGGCCAGCTCCTCAGGCCCGGCGTCTCCTGCAGGAGGTTCAGGTTTGGGCGGGTATGCCTCTGCCAAGCACACAAGGATGCACAGTACCACGGCCATGGGCACCAGCCAGGATCTCATAATGCAGGTCTGAGGATGGAATCAGGTACGAGACGAATAAATATACAGAGGAACAAACAGCGAGGCGACTCCTTAATTCCAAACTCCGCCTAGTCACTAAAAACTGGGAACATAATTCAGAATGATTAGAGACTGTAATCTGTTCTTTACAGACTCTGTCAGTCCCCTTCACTCTGTTCTCTGATGATCAGGACCATGGACAGAGCAGGGCTCATTAGGATGGTGGAGCATTCTCAGTACTACAGAAATGTTACTAACGAGCTGGTTAATAACGAGCTGGTGCACATGTAATTATTCACATTCATCAAAGTCACTGCTGAACTAAAAACAGTTTACAAAATCAACAATGTCCCTTCACCCTCATCCTGCAGTCTGCAGCAGCCTGTATCACTGATGGAAGATGAGAGGATCAAGAACACAAACTGCAGCATGATGACCTACTGTCTCTGATTCTACATCCACAAGGTGGCGCAGTAAGATGGAGGTGTGTAACAGAGTGTATAGCGAGTGGATTCAAGGTTTAAACTTTAGCAGCACCAACAAAACTGTGTCACTGTAGTATTGAGTATCATCCACCACCCTAATACCTGCTCTGCCAGTGGTGGTCCTGATCATCAGAGGACAGAGTGAAGGGGACTGACAGATGTAGAGGACCAGATGGACTACAGAATGGAACTGTAGAACCTTTTTCATTCATTCATTATCTTCCGCTTGATCTTCTATTAGGATCGCGGGGGGGGGGGGGGTTCCATTGCCCATCCAAGGGAGAACGTCTCGGGCGCTGGGGAGATACACCCAGGACAGGGCGCCAATCTATGGCTGGGCACACACTCACTCACACAGACACACTCTATATGGGGCAATTTGGAGAACTCAATTGACTTGATCCATGTTTTTGGACTGTGGGAGGAAACCGGAGAACCCGGAGGAAATCCACGCAGACACGGGGAAAACATGGAAACTCCACCCAGATGGGAATACGAACTGGGAATCCCTAGTGCTGAGAGGAGAACGTGCCAAACCACTAAGCCACCGTGCCGCCAGAACCTTTTTAAAAGAACAAATTTCAGTAATTATTAAAAAGAAGGATTTTCTTTAAACATATTTCTATTCATCAGAATCAGATTCTTATATTGTTTGTAATTAAATGAATATTGTAGTTTTAAACATTTTGTGCTTGTATATCAGAACTACAAATAAACCAGCATGTGAGCAAAGGTTCCTTAAACACACGTACAGACCGACAGGAATCTTTATTAAGAAAAAAAAAAAAAGATAAATAATATTTTAAATATAAAAATTCTTAATAACATCTGCTTTACAGAACAGACACGTTTCAGATTCATAGAAAAGCCATTAGATAGTCTGGAGGGTTTAATCCGTAACCCACTCGAGGTCACTGATCGATCAGAGTTTTAATAAAAGAAGGAAGAGGACTTACTGTGTAGTGGACTTGATGGAGGGGTAGTGCAGATGTGCAGGTTAGCCGTGCTCTGGTTCCTCCAGCCGACCGACCTGCTGCTTTTATATGATAGAGGAGGGAAGGGAACTAGTGCGCACTTGGCTCTTATCTCATGTTTACGACCCCTGACTCACGTGAAGGGGGAGACGCAGGTATCTGAGACTCATTAGTGGAGCAGACGAGGAGAAGGCGTCTGATCCTGTCCTGTCCTAAAAGGTCAACCTTTTACTTTACATTAAATAATTAAGAATCTTTAGATGGCAGATGTTCTCATCAGACACGTGATGGTTTATTTCTCATAAACACACGGCGTGTCCAACAGTCCACTAAAAACATGAAGGATATTAATTCTATGAGATAAAGTTTATGGTTCAGCATATACAGTTTAAACATCAATATTCAAACAGCTTTATCATAGGGGATTTGTATGTTCTCTCACTGTTATTCAGGTGAAACAGAGATACTAATTTTCCCTTTGATGTGTCTGTGTGTCTGACCTGAAGAGACATGATGTGTGTCCCACTGATGAAGCATCTTTTCTGTTTGACTTTGAGACACTGAGAAACGGCGCCACTCATGTTGACAGTGCCAGTCTGCAGTGGAGGCAGCCGGTCCTGAAACGGCGCCACCGGTCATCAGAGATTAATCCAAATTTACCTTCAACTCTAATAATCCAGGTGCCGTCGGTTCAGCATCACAGCGGTCTGCCGTGTCATCATGATCATCATTAACTAACTGATTAGTTCTGCTTCAGTGTTTAACCTCAGAACAAACGTATACAACTATAAACTACAAAATCCCAGAATAAAATCTGATGGATTGAATTATACAGAACATATAGAGCATCATTAATATAACACACAGGTTTCACCAGATTACTGACTGGATTTGAGTCAAAGTCTTTAGAACAACGTTCCTCTAAGTGGAGCCCCTTAAGAATAACAATAAGTGAATAAAGGAAGGTGTAACTAATAAAGTGGCTTATTGGTGTAAATACAGAACCTGGTCAACACAAACTGATCGAGTTTTATATTTATATATAGAGATGAGACGATTATTGTCTGAGAAATAATCAAGATGATACAATTATGTAATACTTAAAAAAAGAAAAGGCAGGGTATTTTGCTGAATAAAACTAAATATTTAATTGTTTTGTGAAAATCAAAGTAAAAAATATCTGTGCCCCTTAACGCAAAGTTCTCAAACTCAAAGCCCAGGTGCCACCTCATTTTACATTGATCTGTTATTATTATTAATGGCCCAGTGATATGGTTTTTTGACCGCGCTCATATTTTAAATTTGTACAATTTTTAAAAAGTGAGATCAGAAACATTTAAAGATATTAAAATTTTATTTTTCTAAATGTTTATCTTGCCCGTTACTTAAAGTGTGTTTTGAGTTTTGGGTTTGAAACCCTGCCTTAAAGTACATATCTGCATATCCATTAAAAAAAAAAAAGAGTTTTTTTACTGTAGGGACAAAGACAAGCGTTCTGCACCTGAACTGTCGAGTCACTCGGAATAAACCTGTTTTTCTCACAAATGTTGCTGAAAGTCGATCTTACGAGAAATTAATTATAATTTATATTTTATATAATTTTTAATCGGGCGGCACGGTGGCTTAGTGGTTGGCATGTTCGCCTCTCAGCGCTAGGGATTCCCGGTTCGAATCCCCATCTGGGTGGAGTTTCCATGTTCTCCCCATGTCTGCGTGGGTTTCCTCCGGGTTCTCCGGTTTCCTCCCACAGTCCAAAAACATGGATCAAGTTAATTGAATTCTCAAAATTGCCCCATTTAAAGTGTGTCTGTGTGAGTGAGTGTGTGCCCAGCGATGGATTGGCGCCCTGTCCTGGGTCTATCTGCCCAGCGCCCGAGACGTTCTCCCCTGGATGGGCATGGGGAACCCCACCGCGACCCTAATAGAGGATAAAGCGGGAGATAATGAATGAATGAATGAATAATTTTTAATCATGATTATTTACAAAATGTTTATCGCCTCATCCCTAGTAGATACTATAGTAAAGACGGTAAGCGCTACATTTACATCGTTGCTTAAATGTTACCGAACACGTCCATCAGTTTAATTTTAAAGATTTATTTTCTTGTTATTGTGAAGCAGCTTTATGCTGCACACACACACACACACACACACACACACACACACACACACACACACACACGTTCAGAGGCGCAGGTTTGAGCTTTTCTGCCACATGTAATAAAAGTCTATGAGGAGTAAAAGTGTGTGTCGATGACAAACCTCTTCAGATGATAGCAGAGGGTAAATATGGAGAAAGCTACGAGCGATGAGAGCAACACAAACACCGGTTTCGGGGATAATGCGTTGTTAAAAGGCCTCTCCGAGACGCAGCGGGCGCGTGTTGTGTTATCTGTTTGGTGAGTAAACGTGATAAAGACGGAAAGCTGGAGCAGCTTCAGCATTATTTACAGAGGTCTTAATGCACCAGGTCCAGATCATCACTGATCCTGAGGTCTGTGATGCTGATGCTGTAGGAGGGGAGGGGAGGTCAATGGCGACGGCCAGTTTAAACTACTTTACTTTAATACCTGGACTCCATCCACGGCTGATCAAAGTCATAACACGTCGTGAGGTATCGCGGGAAACTTCCATCAAACTAAGACGAGCGGACGTGGAGACATCTCGACTGAGATGCTTTCATTACATCAACAAATCAAATCCGAGTCCATGTGCACGGCTCCCATTCATTCACCTTCAACAGACACACAAACACGGCGTCCGTCAGGAGCAGAGCACCGCTGAGCTACAGTTTTCATTAAGACGCCGCTCAAAAAGGAGCCGTAAAGAGAACCCGACAGGTCGCTGGGTCTGTAGCTTCAGGCTCACACTGATGTTTAACCGGGGAATAAAAGATGCAAAGCAAACGGGTTCAGGATGAAGAGCGTGGTCTAGACGGCACACGCCGACATCCAGGTTTGAAACATTATCTGTTTCTCTGGACGTTATTCTCAAAGTTGAATAAGTCTGAAGTCCCACAAAAGAGCTCGCGTCCCGGGCAGAGCTTTCACAAAACATCTGATTTACACTTTTCCACACGCAAATCCCCATCTGGGTGGAGTTTCCATGTTCTCCCCGTGTCCGTGTGGGTTTCCTCCGGGTTCTCCAGTTTCCTCCCACAGTCCAAAAACACAGATCAAGTCAATTGAATTCTCCAAATTGCCCCATATGGAGTGTGTCTGTGTGTGTGCCCAGTGATAGATTGGCATCCTGTCCTGGGTTTATCTGCCCAGCGCTCGAGACGTTCTCCCCTGGATGGGGAACCCCGCCGCGACCCTAATAGAGGACAAAGCGGAAGGTAATGGATGGTATTATGATCCTATATTAGGGTCGCGGGGGGGTTCCCCATGCACATCCAGGGGAGAATGTTTCGGACGCTGGGCAGATAGACCCAGGACAGGACTCCAATCTATCACTGGGCACACACACAGACACGCACACATACACACACTATATGGGGCAATTTGGAGAACTCAATTGATTGATCCATGTTTTTGGACTGTGGGAGGAAACCGGAGAACCCGGAGGAAACCCACACAGACACAGGGAGAACATGTAAATCCCTAGCGCTGAGAGGAGAACATGCTAACCACTAAACCACCGTGCCGCCCTAGTGTGACCCTAATTTTAATAATATTTTTTTAAAAGGTCATGTTTGTAACGGCGGCACGGTGGCTTAGTGGTTTAGCATGTTCGCCTCTCAGCACTAGGGATTCCTGGTTCGAATCCCCATCTGGGTGGAGTTTCCATGTTTCCCCCCTGTCCGCGTGGGTTTCCTCCGGGTTCTCCGGTTTCCTTCCACAGTCCAAAAACATGGATCAAGTCAATTGCCCCATATAAAGTGTGTCTGTGTGTGTGAGTGTGTGCCCAGCGATAGATTGGTGTCCTGTCCTGGGTGTATCTGCCCAGCGCCCGAAACGTTCTCCCCTGGATGGGCATGGGGAACCCCCCCCCCCACAACCCTAATATAGGATAAAGTGGAAGATAATGGATGGTATTAATTTCAAAAAGTTATTAGAAAAAGACCACAGCATCTTCATTTCAAAGTCTGTAAACTAGTTTTAGGTTTAATCCTAGCAGAGGCAGTACTCAGGACCACGGACAGCGGCGGGCTCGGGGTCATTAAACATCGTGTAATGGGTTCGAATGTTCATCGGTGCTCGGCGCACGCAGTCAGACTGTTTCCATTAAACGTCCAATCAGCTCCCTGCTCACTGAGACGAGCCCTAAACCAGGCTATCTTTATGGGCGCCGTGCTGACGGTACCGCACGCACCACGGGCCGCGGTCCGGCGACGCAGCCGCACGCGTCAGATTCAGGACCAAGCGTCTAATGTGAGCAGAGTGCTGGAGGGCAGGTGGAGATGTTTACACCGGAATATTTAACGTTATGGGAGCGGAATAAAGAAAAGAGCGGTAAAGGTAAAGGTGAGTGAGCTGCAGCTCAATAAAAACTGAAATACTGCTGTCTGTATAAAAAGGGTTAACTTTATCACAGAGGCATGAACAAGCTACGAGACCCTGAAGAATTTCTGCACAGAAAGCAGAGCTCTATGGCCTATCCCGACACTTTTGCATTAAAAACATCGGGCTGGGTCTCCGTGCACTTGGATAAGATTCAACTCATTTGGGAAATGACCCCCCCCCCCCCAATCTAGGATAAAGCAGAAGATAATGGATTGTATAAATTTAAAAAAGTTATTAGAAAAACCCTGAAGAACTTCTGCATAGAAACCAGAGCTCTATGGCCTATCCCGGCACTTTTGCTTTAAAAACATTGGGTTGGGTCTCCGTGCACTTGGATAAGATTAAACTCATTCGAATCTGAATCGAATCAAACGGCGGCTCTCCGTCTGAAGGCCGATCTGTCAGTTTAAACCTGATCTCGGGGACGAGCTCTGCGTTCTCTCTCCTCATGGTAATGCCGTCCATGCGCCGCTCCGTCAGCTCGCAGAAGCAAACTCAGCGAGACGGCCGGGTTTAATCAGCCGACCTGCACCAGAACTGGCCTTTAGTAACAGAGCGGCGTGTCCTTTTCCATCACGTTCCCCATTTATTTGGAACAGGGCGGAGCTCAGCAGTCCAGAATAAAGTTACACAGGAGTCTAATTTAATAAGACTGAGCTCTGCACAGTGTGGAGGTTTAAATGCCCCCATTATATTTCACCACGGAACATCCTGTGTAAACCCCTATAGCATTCATTCATTATCTCCAACTTTATACTGTATTAGGATCGCGGGGGGGTTCCCCATGCCCATCCAGGGGAGAACGTTTCGCTCGCTGGGCAGATACACACAGGACAGGGGGGGGCAATCTATCACTAGGCACACACTCACTCACACAGACACACTCTACATGGGGCAATTTGGAAAATTCAATTGACCTTGAGCCATGTTTTTGGACTGTGGGAGGAAACCGGAGAACCTGGAGGAATCCCTAGTGCTGAGAGGAGAACATGCCAACCTCTAAGCCCCCTATAGCATGACAATTTTAAATGATCTAAAGAGATCAGAGAACGTCATTCAGTTCGACTTTTAAAGCAGCTACAAACGGAGGACCACGCAACCTACAGGATGTGTGACGTTTAATCAGTCAGTTATTTTAACGCGGAACTTAAGACATAATCGACTTTTTCAAAACTAAAGGCGAAAACAATAATTCTCTTAAGAACAATAACGAATTCACATCACAAAACAAGTTCGTTAAGTAAAACAATGCAGACGAATGAAGGAACTACGAATCGAAATCAGACAAAACGACGGCTACGAATCCGTGAGCAGCGTTTCCACCATTTTGGGAAGGAAAGAGTCAAGGAAGTGGAAGAAGTCCTGAAAATGTCCGGAGGCGTCGCTGGTGGGTTCGAACTGAAAGAGCGCCTGGGTGAGTTCGGCGCTGCCCACGAGCGCGGCATCCACGCGGAACCCGAGCGAGTCCCGGGGATCGGCCTCTTTCTCAACGATGCACTGAGTGACCCGCCTCTCGATGGAGCTGCAGCATCCCTCAGGCTTGGACTCGCTGCTGGATTTCAGCAGGTCCCTGCGGATCTTCCTGCGTCCAGCCCACACCTGGTGCCTCAGTGTCCAGTTCCAGTGTGCCGTCTCAGGTCCGGCTTCAGGGTCCAGCCTCATTCTCTTCTCCAGCGGTGCGAGGGAGCAGGAGGACGGGCCCGCCTCCTCACACAGGGGCCGTTTCATCCCGGTCTGCGTTGGACCCTGATCACTGCAGTGATTCTGATTGTTGTTTTTTTCCGAGGCCTTGGGATCTGATTTGGGGTCTGATTCGGCCTGATCTGAGAGTGTGCACTTGAGAATGTCTTTAAATACACTCTCTGCAACACCACACACTTTTTTGAACCAAATCAAGCGAGAGGTTTCACCTGCAGAACGCAGTTCGTCACGCAGCGCCGGGGGTAGAACCGCGGCCCTGAACCGGATGCTGATCTCCGGAGCCTTTTCAGTCCCCTCCTGAGGGCGGCTTTCAAAGGGCGCAAAGAGTCGCACCAGCCCCCAGGACTTGCCCTTGGCCGACTTGCGCTGGTACTGCAGGCTGCGGCAGTACTTCTCCCCTTCACAGAGTTCTTTTTTCAGGTATTTAAGAGTCCGCTCTGTGAGGTTGCCTGCTACATTGTGGTGGAGTTCGAATGGGTCCAGGATGTTTACGGGGCCCAGTCTGGGGCCTGCGGCGGGTCTGGAGCTCTCTGCAGCTTCAGGCATCTCTTCGTCTTTGTTAGTAAAGTCTGCGACGGGAAGAGTGCGGCCAGATCTCACACACAGGACAGAACCGGGAAAATCAAACTTGTGGTAGAAGGTAAAGAAACCAAAGAGCAAGGAGCCTGAAACGGAGATCAGACATGAGACACGCCAAAGGCCAGGGGGAAAATCCAAAACCTCTCCGTATCCAGAACAACCTTCTAAACCACCGCCACCAGAATAAGAGAACCAAAAAGCATGTCCAACCACAGAGAAGTGACCTGCAGTTTAAAGATCTTTTATTCTGGTGGACATTGAAGCAGTAGAACCCAGGAGCGGTGGGTTAGAACATCAAGGCTGTGAACCACGTCACTCTTACTTTTTAACTTTTATTTTATAAGTTTATTTAAGCATCTATTCACTTATGAACATGCACGTGGCATCTGGGCTTCTTTGCGCTGTTGCCCAGCAACGAATAAACAAACTGCACCAGATGGAAGTCTTTAAGTGTTAATATTTCTACTGATTAATATTTATATTTTAACTCTTGTTATTTTATGATGTCAAAATTTAGGAGATAAATCATCATCTCTTATATTTTAAACATTTTTACCACTGTGGCGAGTACACAGGTGTGTGTGTGTGTGTGTGTGTTTTTATTTTGCAGCACATCAGCAGAGTGAATAAACAACTAGAGGCTGTTACAGTAACATTAATCTAATAACTGCTCATGAATACATTAAACGATTGTGTGCAGGAACACCACCATGGTGTTCTTAATGTGCCCTCAATGGAGACAGATCTGAAACATGTTTTAATAGTGAATAGTGTGGTGCAGCACTTACAGAGGTCATCCGTGTTGGTACTGGGAGGAACGCTGATGGGTTGGCTGGGAAAGGTGCAGTCCCAACCGTTGATTACACACTCCTCCTCCTCACCTGCACAAAGCAAAACACAAACAAACGGCTGAAGCTGACTGTGCTGAACTACACATTATGCCAACGTCAAGTCTTAATCAACTAAAGTAATAATAATAGCGGCACGGTGGCTTAGTGGTTAGCACGTTTGCCTCTCAGCGTTAGGGATTCCCGGTTCGTATCCCCATCTGGGTGGAGTTTCCATGTTCTTCCCATGTCTGTGTGGGTTTCCTCCGGGTTCTCCAGTTTTCTCCCACAGTCCAAAAACATGGATCAAGTCAACTGAGTTCTCCAAATTGCCCCATATAGAGTGTGGGTCTATCTGCCCAGCGCCCGAGACGTTCTCCCCTGGATGGGCATGGGGAACCTCACCGTGATCCTAATAGAGGATGAGGCAGGTGATAATAAATGAATGAATAATTGGGGCATTTCAGTTTCAGTACAGAGCGGCATGGTGGCTTAGTGGTTGGCACGTTCGCCGCTCAGCGCTGAGGATCCAGGTTTAAATTCCAATCTGGATGGAGTTTGCATGTGCTTCCTGTCCTAAAACATCTCCCCTGGATGGGCATGGGGAACCCCCCCCCGCGACCCTAGTAGAGGATTAAGCGGTAGATAATGAATAAGTTTCGGTACGTACACGCCATGTTTTTGAGTTGCTCCACAGAAGGCAGTACAGGCGGAGTCACGTTCTGCAGGTAGAATAACACCAGCAGTGTAAGCGCATAGTTATTCAGCAATGCTCCACCACCTGAAGGATTCACTGGGAGAAAACAAACAGAGACGGGTGTTTTATTTCTCATATTATTTATTGTCTAGTTTGCACTGTGATGGATTAAACGGTTGTATGTATGATGCATCTTATGTTTGTTTCCTCTTATAATGAATTCAAAACTAAAAAAAAGAACACACTCAGTTGCAGAGCTACGGTACCTGCAACATGCTTCTGCTTGGCCCAGAACCGTACAGTGTACACGAGAGGACGCACTCTGGAGTCGAGTCCAGAACATAGCTGCAGGAACCGCGTATTCCTCACCGCTAATCTACCAAATGTAAACAGCAGCAGAGTGCTGATCATCAGAAAACAGCAAAGCGGACTGACAATGTACCGTATTTTCCGGACCATAAGGCGCACCGTACTATAATTATTCTGTGCGGCACCGTACTATAAAGCACTTGCTAAAACATACGATCTACAAGAACAGTAAAGGATGCGAAACGATGATTTATAATTGGAGTTTATTTTACTACTTGACAAAACACACATTATTTTAATCCCTCTTCTCCCACAAATCCATGAAAGTCCTAGTCTTCTGTGTCTGAATTAAAAAGCTGTTTCACTATCGAGCACTCCAGTGTCCCCCCTCATCGATGTCCGAGTCCGTCTCATCACCAGGCGGCTGTTTAGCAATGATGTCGGCTTTCACGAAAGCTCAGACAACGGTTACAGCAAAAACCTCAGCCCAGACAATCCACAATCCGTTCACAGACGGTGGCGTAACTCACCCGCCGCCGCCTCCCGAGTTTTAGTAAACGTGTGTTTGCCGTCTATCATCCATCGCTCCCGCAACTTTACTTTAAACGCCCTTTTTACACCAATGTCCAGCGGTTGGAGTTCTTTATTTAATCCTCCTGAAATGATGGCAAACTATGAGATCATTTTCGATCGCACAACAATACTTTTATAGATTTTTGAACTCAGTACACGTATAAGGCGCACTGGATTATAAGGCGCAGGTCCGATTTCTGGGAAAAATTTAAGGCTTTTAGGTGCGCCTTTTAGTCTGGAAAATACGGTAGATTAACAAATGTACTACAGAATGTAAATGGAGAACTACAAGGTGCTATATAGTACGTGATGGATAAGTTGTACCTAATAAAGTGGCCGGTGTGTGTGCCATTTAATCCTTTAACATTACGCTATAGTACCGCATCTCATATGATCATGTACCTGTTGTTGATGGTGATGTCACACTGCAGGTTAAGCTGCCGATGGCTGAACTTGACCACCGGGAGGCGTGCGCTGGCCACCGTCTGAACCTTGTGCACTCCGGGGACACACTTTTGTAAAATGGACGCCAGCAGGTCCAGCAGCTCAGCCGGCGAGGCGGTGGCCAGGTCTATGTCGGACAGGATGGAGTCCTCTGATTGGCCATCTTCCGACTGAGTTTCGCCCATCTACCAATCAGAGGAGAAGTTTCATACTCGCAGAACGACCCACACAGTATGATCAGTGAGCTGAAGACAATAAAGCTGATTTCTTTACATTTACACTCAAGTCAAATACCTGTTCAGACTTCTTGGTGCGGTTCTGAAAAGCTTTGGTGTTCTCCAGGTCCAAAACGAGGTCGAGGTCACAGGAACGAACGCCGAACGTGTTCACAGAGGAGCCGAAAGCCTCGATCTGACAATCTGCAATTCAATTAAAACACAGAAACCTGGACGTTACAAACATTCATTCATTCCTTATCTTCCGCTTTATCCTATATTAGGGTCGCGGGGGGGGCCAACATGCCCATCCAGGAAAGAACCTCTCGGGCGCTGGGCAGATACACCCAGGACAGGGCGCCAATCTATCACTGGGCACACACTCACTCACACAGACACACTCTATATGGGGCAATTTCGAGAATTCAATTGACTTGATCCATGTTTTTGGACTGTGGGAGGAAACCAATAAGCCACCGTGCCGCCGTTACAAACATGACCTTTTAAAAAATATTATTGAAATTATGGTCACACTAGGTGGCACGGTGGTTTAGTGGTCAGCACGTTCGCCTCTCAGCACTAGGGATTCTAGTAGGGATACACTAGTGTGTATGTGTGCGTGTCTGTGTGTGTGCCCAGTGATAGATTGGCGTCCTGTCCTGGGTGTATTTGCCCAGCGCCTGAAACGTACTCCCCTGGATGGGCCACCGCAACCCTTATATATAGGATAAAGCGGAAGATAATGAATGAATGAAGGGTCACAGTATTTGGGGTCCATGACTGACGTAACGACTGTGACATCATCATGTCTAATCATCCAGACTTAATAAACTTCAAGCCCTATTATTAATAACCGTGTTATTAGTCCTGACGTGTAATGGAGAACAGTTCCACCTCTTTCCTGTGACTTATTTACAATAATACACAACCTCGAGTGTCTTATTGCTTTAATAAAACACAAATTGCTCAGATGTGTGTTATATTCATTTACATCATGGCTGGACAAACGGCTCAGCCAATCAGATTTAAGGAGCGGAACTAACCAAATTTTTAATGTCTGTGTGGGAAAGGTTAATGCCCTTGCTGCTGAGTTAACGCTGACTATTTAAAGAGGCTCACCTTGGATCTTAACATCCAAACACTTTGAGAACATCAAAGCGTTTATATATATTTTATATACTGTAAATCAAAGGAATCTGATCTGGAGTCAGACTGCTAACCTGGCAGAAACTCTGTGAAGACCTCCTGCAGGAGCTCAATCACGAGCTGTCGGGCTTTGTTGTCGTTTTCATTTAACTGGAAGATCTCCACCACTTTGTGCATCTGTTCATTCACCTGGACACAACAGAGAGGTGAGAGGGACACTAAACCCATATCAACACATGGAAGTTTAAATATAAAGGGCCTGCTGCAGGACAGAATGCTTACGGAGGCCATCTGACAGAGTTGGAAGTTGAGCTTCTCCAGGTTAACTGGAGATTTCGAGGAGTCCTGCTTCCCTTTGCTGGCCAGTTTAAACTCTTTCTTCTCCCTTGGTTTCACGCGGAGCTTCAAGCCGTCCAGGCTGTGCTGCAGCTGAGCCAGTGTCACTTCTGTCGCAGCAGGTTCAGAGAACTCGACTATCGCATACAGAGCCTGAAGAACATACAGAACCAACAAATAGGATTCCTCAGTGCGCGACACGCAGACTGATGTGATCATATTTACAGCAAATTTTAAACATTAAATACAATACAGACATTCAATGGCAGAATAATAATTTTATATTTATTATTTTAATATTGACTTATTATACCGTTACCGGGTGGCACGGTGGCTTAGTGGTTTACACATTCGCCTCTCAGCACTAGGGATTCCCGGTTCGAATCCCCATCTGGGTGGAGTTTCCATGTTTTCCCCGTGGGTTTCCTCCAGGTTCTCCGGTTTCCTCCCACAGTCCATGGATCAAGTCAATTGAGTTCTCCAAATTGCCCCATATAGAGTGTGTCTGTGTGTGTGAGTGTGTGCCCAGCGATGAATTGGCGCCCTGTCCTAGGTCTATCTGCCCAGCGCCCGAAACGTTCTCAACTGGATGGGCATGGGGAATCCCACCGCGACCCTAATAGAGGACAAAGCGGGAGATAATGAATGAATGAATATACCGTTACCTGGCGCTCACTGAAACATACGTTTAACATGATGTATATAACTTACTTTCTATTGCCACTTTACTTTGACTTTATTCTCTATTTTTGGTTTAATTTTACGGCACATATTGTTACGTCAGGCGGCACGGTGGCTTAGCACATTCTCCTCTCAGCACTAGGGATTCCCGGTTCGAATCCCCATCTGGGTGGAGTTTCCATGTTCTCCCCGTGTCCGCGTGGGTTTCCTCCGGGTTCACCGGTTTCCTCCCACAGTCCAAAAATATGGATCAAGTCAATTGAGTTCTCTAAATTGCTCCATATAGAGAGTCTATCTGCCCAGCGCCCGAAACGTTCTCCCCTGAATGGGCATGGGGAACCCCCCCCCCTCCGACCCTAATAGAGGATAAAGCAGAAGACAATAAATAAATGAAGGATATTGTTACGGCTTTACTCTAATTCTGTACATATTAATGAAACAAATGTGGCATCTCTGAAAACTGTAATTTCCCCCAGGGATTAATGAAGTATTTATCATCATTGGGGCGTGAGGAGGTTTATTTGTGAACTCATATGATTGACTTATATGATCTCATCCTCTATTTAAAAAAACCTCTGTACAGACCCGGTCTTTATCCACGATGACATCTGCCACGGGTCCGAACTGCTGAAAGTACTCGGTCAGTGAGGTCACAGAAGTGTCCGGCTTGAAGCCGCTGACGTACACGCTGCTCTTCTCCTGAGACTTTCTCTTCGCCCGCAGCCTGCACAGGTGCTGGTGCTTCTTCCCCATAACGTGGGCGTCCAGGCTCGGCTCTGTTTAAGAGAAAAGCATTCAGTTGATCTCGGTTTAATTAGTTAGGCCGCTCTAAAACAGTCTGTAACTGTACAGCCAGGGTGCAACGGAGGAAGGAGGGCCTTCCCCAAACTAACTGCTGCCACAAAAAAATAAGAATTAAATCAACCGACTGATGTTAGAAGCTTGCAGTTATGAAAATTTAAGTGTGAACATGTTTTAAACAAGGGGCGGTGGTTTAGTGTTTAGCATGTTCTCCTCTCAGCGCTAGGGATTCCCGATTCGAATCCCAATCTGGGTGAAATTTACATGTTCTGCCCATGTCTGCGTGGGTTTTCTCCAGCTCCCTCCCACAGCCCAAAAACATGGATCAAGTCAACTGAATTCTCAAAAATTGCCCTATATAGAGTGTGTCTGTGTGAGTGTGTGCCCAGCGATGGATTGTCCCCCTGTCCTGGGTGTATCTGCCCAGCGCCCGAGACGTTCTCCCCTGGATGGGCATGGGGAACCCCACTGCGACCCTAATAGAGGATAAAGCGAGAGATAATGAATAAATGTTTTAAACAAATGTGGTTTAGTGTGTAGCATGTTCTCCTCTCAGCGCTCGGGATTCCTGGTTCGAATCCCAATCTGGGTGAAATTTACATGTACTCCCCGTGTCTGCGTGGGTTTCCTCCAGGTTCCTCCCACAGCCAAAAAACATGGGTCAAAGGTCAATTAAACTCTCCAAATTGCCGCATATACAAAGTGTGTTTGTGTGTAAGTAAGTGCATGTCCAGCGATGGATTGGCGCCCTCTTCTGGGTGTATCCTGAAACGCTTACCCCCCCCTCCCCCCCACGACCCCAGTACAGGATAAAGCAGAAGAAAATGGATGGATGGATGTTTTTGAAAATGTTTCACTCATTTTATAATAAAATAAGTTTGGTTTACAAACATTTGTGTGACGTTATGACGAAACAACGCCTCAAACAAACCCGAAAACCGACGCGTTACACAGAATTGAAAGTTAAAGCTCCCCAAATGCAGCCTATATCACCTACAAATCATTTAAAACGCAATTTCTCTTAAAGTTGTAGAGTTTTATTTTTGTTAATGTTAATTTAGAAAACACGTAAACGGCTGTTAGAAGTCGCGAGCCTGACGTCACCGGAACGTTGTAGCTTAGCCGTTAGCACGAGGTCGGTTTGTACGAGCGGAAACGTACGGTTCGGTATTTTAACGTCGCAGAGTTTGCAGTTGAATCCTTTTAAAAGCGTCTGAATGTCTTCGTCGGTCTCCATGTTGTTCATTTTACTCAAAACACAGCCGACAGAAGCGAAGCCTCCAAATCAAATCTCCCTCCACTGCGCCGCTGTCTTTCCCGCCTGTATTCCGCAAAATCCCACCCTAACCGGTGACTGGTTGTCCCGCCAGTCACTCAAAAGCAGGCATTCTGATTGGCTAAAAATATCGCCACGATAAAAGTCCAAAGCAACTCAATATAGATTAAAGGCAAAGTTCCGCTTACATGCTTTCAACGTTAATTAACTTTATTCATTCATTATCTTCCGCTTTATCCTCTATTAGGGTCGCGGGGGGGGGGTTCCCCATCCCCATCCAGGGGAGAACGTTTCGGGCACTGGGCAGATAGACCCAGGACAGGGCGCCAATCCATCGCTGGGCACACACTCACTCACACACACACACTCTATATGGGGCAATTTGGAGAATTCAATTGACTTGATCCATGTTTTTGGACTGTGGGAGGAAACCGGAGAACTCGGAGGAAGCCCACGCAGACACGGGGAGAACATGGAAACTCCACCCAGAACCGGGAATACCCAGTGCTGAGAGGAGAACGTGCTAACCACTAAGCCACCGTGCCGCTAATTAACTTCATTCATTCATTATCTCCCGCTTTATCCTCTATTAGGGTCGCAGTGTGGGGGGGGTTCCCCATGCCCATACAGGGGAGAATGTCTCAGGCGCTGGGCAGATACACCCAGGACAGGGCGCCAACCTATTGCTGGGCACACACTTACTCACACAAACACACTCTATATGGGGCAATTTGGAGAACTCAATTGACTTGATCCATGTTTTTGGACTGTGGGAGGAAACCGGAGAACCCAGAGGAAACCCGCGCGTATACAGGGAGAACATGGAAACTCCACCCAGATTGGGATTCGAACCGGGAATCCCTAGTGCTGAGAGGCGAACATGCTGAACCACTAAGCCACCATGCCATTAATTACCTTCAAATAAACATAAAATAAAATAATTACAAGGCTCCAGCCTATTTTTCAGGTAAAAGACTCGGACCATGAACTACGTTTTGGTTCTTTTCGAATCATTTGAGTCCAAATTGGCTTCTCAAGTAAAAGTCGGGGTGGTACAGTGCACATCCACCTCTCAGCGATGGGGATAAGGGTTCGAATCCCAATCTGGGTGGAGTTTTCATGTTCTCTCCTGGTCTGTGAGGGAGCGGTGTCCAGCTTGAAGCCACTGAGATACACGCTGCTCTTGAAACTTGAAGTTTGAGAACAATATTTTAGGAAATCTATTGGACTCTATCTACAGATATACAATGTTCTGTAAAAGACCTGGAGTAAAAGGTTCTCCCCTCAGACCGGTGGAACTGGTCTTTAAATCAGGTCCTGATCCAGCATCAGAGTTTGAGATTCAAACCCTCTCCTCAAACGAAAGAGCCAAAAATACTCGGACGCTCCTCAAAACTCTCGTCAAGTCATTTCAGAGTGCAAACCCTTTCTTCTTCGATACGAAACAGGAGCAGAAAAGTGCATTTTGCAAAAAGCTGCAGACTCCGAATACAGAGTGAGGTCACAGGGCGGAGTTTATTGACGAAACACCTGAAGCCTGACATCAGCGCCGCACATCGCCTTTAAATCCACAAACATTTTCTTTTTTTATTGTTACAAACAAGACTGTAATAAAATATGCTCGAGTACGAAGACGATCGACTGCAAAACTCAATTTCTCACGAACAAAACAAAGGAATTAAAACCGAGGTTGAGATTTGAAACCTGAAGCGCGTGTTTGTACAGACGTTTAAAATGTTCTAGATCTTAAACCCCTTTAAACGTGAAATTAAAGATAAAACCCGTAAACGAGACGGTACATAACGACGATCACATGGTCCGGATATAAAGCAACTATTATTTTCTTGTTGACTATTTACAGCTCGGGATCAGTGCTCGGTTCATGTTCTCCTGGTTCTCCGTGCCGGAGCGCTGGAAGCCGCGGGTTCAGCGTTCTTCTGAGTACGGGTTCCTCTGCGAGTGCTCACCTCTGTAAAAACAAAACAGATTATTAAACCCAAATGGAACGAGGCAGCCGGTTGGATTTGAGGTTTCGGTTCCATCTCATTCAGACAAAGTCTGGAGCCTGTCCCTGCAGTCTGCTCATAATAGTTAAAGCATGAGGGGTTTAAAGGCTCGTCCACATCATTATCTACATTAGTCGAGTTCATAATTTACTTGAAAACTGCATAACTTATCCATCTATTATCCTCTATTAGGGTCGTGGCGGGGTTCCCCATGCCCATCTAGGGGAGAACGTCTCGGGCGCTGGATACACCCAGGACAGGGCGCCAATCTATCACTGGGCACACACTCTATATGGGGCCATTTGGAGAACTGAATTGATTCGATCCATGTTTTTGGACTGTGGGAGAAAACCAAAGAACCTGGAGGGAACCCACACGGACATGGGGAGAATAATGGTAACTCCACCCAGATGGGGATTCGAACCGGGAATCCCTAGTGCTGAGAGGAGAACATGCTAAACCACTAAGCCACCGTTACAAACATGACCTTTTAAAAAATATTATTTAAATTATGGCAGCGATGGATAGGCGCCCTGTCCTGGGTGTATCCGCCCAGCGCCTGAGACGTTCTCCCCTGGATGGGCATGGGGAACCCCCCCGCAACCCTAATATAGGATAAAGCGGGAGATAATGAATGAATGAATTTAAATTATGGTCACACTAGGCGGCACAGTGGCTTAGTGGTTTAGCACCTTCGCCTCTCAGCGCTAGGGATTCCCGGTTCAAATCCCTATCTGGGTGGAGTTTCCATGTTCTCCGCCGTTTCCCCGAGAACATGGAAACTCCACCCAGATGGGGATTCAAACCGGGAATCCCTAGCGCTGAGAGGAGAACATGCTAAACCACTAAGCCACCTTGCATAACTCATTTTAAGTCAAATTCTAATCCATGACTTCAGAGCTCCTCAACAGTCCCAGGTTCTCATCCGGTCCAGCTCCAATCAAACACACAGGTCACACTGTAACACTGCAGTCAGACTCTTATTTTGAAAATCTGCCCCAAAGATAGAAGCGTTAACCCTTTAATCACCTGAGTTGGACTCCTCAGCCTGTGCTGGGGCTGCACTGGCGTCCAGAGCTGCCCTCCTCCTGCCCCGTCCCGGCTTTTTGTCATTATTAGATGACGTTGCGTCAGCGTTTGCTGCAAACGCCTCCACCTCCTTCACTTTGCTGTTCACAGCAACCTCCATTTCCACATCTGCCCCAGCTGTCTTACCCCTCCTCCGCTTCGGAACGGACTCCTCAGCCAACACCTCCACGCTTCTTTTTTGTCCCCTTTTAGGAACGGTCACGCCCTCTGCTGGAGGAGATGTGGAGGTCGTGGCTCTCCCTCTGCGGGTTGGTGGGGCAGTTTTAGACTTCTCTGGCTCCTCCGGTCTCGTTGCGGTTCTACCCGCGTGTCCTCTGGTAGACTGCTTGGTTCTCGATAGCTCCGTGGTCATCGGCTCGTTGGCTGGATTCTCAAAGTCCTCCATGACCTTCAGAGTCACCAGTTCGGAGTTCCAGTTGACGGTTTTCTTTGATGTTCTTGCGACCGTTGGCTTCTCTGGTTCGACCAGAACCTTGGGTTCCCTGACAGGTCGTCCTCTTGTTTTCTTGACGTCCGTCTTCTGATTTAGATTTTTATTTCCATCCACCGAACGCTCTGATGCAGACGGAGGTTTCGTCTCCGGTTCCATTGTTTCTTTGATCTTTTGACCTGCAGACTCTTTTGAGGGTTCATCCAGATCAGGATTCAGCACAGCTTTTCTACCACGTATGGACTTCACAGCTGGAGGAACCTCCACAACCGCACGCCGTCCTCGTTTCACGGGGGCCTCTGGTTCCTCTTGGACAGCAGCTCTTTTTCCTCGAGCTGACCTGACAGCAGGAACCTCTGATGGCTGGGATGTCCCTTCAGCTTTTCCCGGAGCCCCGTCTGAAACCTGCTGTAACCGCCTGCCCACTCGGACCACGTTACCGAGTTGCTCCTCAGGGACTGTTGGACTCGTGTCTGGACCTTTAGGTGTGTCCTGTTTTACTGAAGGCTTTATGTGTTTGGACCTCGGACTTCTAACTGAAGGAGCTTCTGGAGCCGCTGGCTCAGGGACATCCTGATCCTTTGAGACCCTGGACCTTCCTCTTCCAGTCTTGGCCACCGGGGTTTCTTTTGGTTTAAGCTCCTCCGTTGCCTCCTCATTAACAGCGACCAGTTTCTCGACCTGTTCGCATTCTTTCTTCGAGGGTCTGCCTCTCCTCGTCTTTACGTTGGATTTGATCGGCACCGTCATCTCTACGGTGGCGTCTGGAGCAACTACAGATTCCGAGTCTTTATTACTGGTCTCCAGATCAACTGGGGTCGTCTCAGGTTCTTGTGCTTGAGCGGTCTTTGCCGTTCTGCCTCTTCTTGTTCTGGTGTTTGAATTAACAGGTACCTCCAGCACAGCGTTTAGTACCACCATTGTTTTCTTCAGATCATGTTCTTCAGCTGGGGTTTCCTCAGGTGCCTCATGTTCCACCACCTTTATGGTCTCCTTGGGTGAAACTTTGCCTCGTCTGGACCTCGTACTGGACTTGAGCTGAGCCTTATCGCTGATGGGTGCAGTCTGAGCCTCCGAGCTCTTTTCGGACTCTTCAGCAGAGGGCTCTGGCATTTCAACCTGTTCAGGCTCCTGGACTTCCATCCTCGTGGCCCTTCCTCTTCTACCTCTTGTATTGGATTTGGCAGGACCCCTGATCTCCTCAGATGGTTCAGAATTTTCTGGTACGGCTTCATCCTGAGAGCTACTGTTACTTCCCTCATCAGCTATCGATTCAGTAAAGTCTTCAACCGGGGAAGTTGTGGGTTCCTTCTTTGTTGCCCTGCCTCTCTTTGTTCTGGTGTTGGATTTCAGAGGCTCACGGAGTGAAGCCTCAACCTCACAGGTGGGCTCATTAACCGTTGCTGTAACCTGGTCAGACTTTGTTGCTTTGCCTCTTCTGGATCTTGATTTTGTCTCCACTTGTGGCACCATGACTTCCTCGCTCGTACCTTCAGCCGGCACATGTTCTTCCATTGACTGAGAAGCCAGTTTGCTTTCGGCGCCGATTTTACCATTCACCTCGGTCTCTGCCTGAAGTTCTGCACTTTCTGCTACAGCTTTCGGTTCCTGATTGGGTTTTCTGCCCCTCCTGGATTTGGTGGGGGTTGGAGACATCAACACGGCTTCCACTTCTGCAGAAGCTTCTGAAACCTTCTTTCCTCTGGATGACTTTCTCGGTGTTACTGCAGCTTTCACCATCTCCACCCTCGCTCTTCTGCCCCTTGCAGGGGCAGCGTGTGGAGCAACAAATGCCACCGAGACATCTTCCTTCACAAGGGGCACTGACTGTAGATCAGCCACTCGAGTATCTTCAGCCAGACGCACGTTCTCATCTGTGCTAGAGGGAACATCACAAACCTGGGGAGGAAACAGGACATGTTGAGTAACGTTTGACTAAAACGTCCACTTCAGATAATAACCAATCACAGAACCTTACCTCAGATGCACTCAGAGCTACGTCAGTAACTGAGGAGGAGTTGGATGGAGGTTCATCAGGGAGGTCCTCCACTTCTGCTACATCAAAGACAGTTTTAGCAGTGTGTGCTTTTCCCTGAGGGGTGCAAAACAAGTCCTTTACACCTTCCAGGTCCTCAACATGGACGTTCTTCTGCTTGGGGGTCTTCATCAGCTGTTTAATGCCACTCAGGTCCTTAATTGGGCTGCTCTTCTGATTTGGGGTCTTCGTCTTCTCCCTGATGGGACTCAGGTCCTCAACAGCAGGGATGTTACTTTGCACGGGGGTCTTCATCATCTGCTTGATGCCACTCAGGTCCTCAACATTGACGTTCTTTTGCTTGGGGGTCTTCATCAGCTGCATGATGCCACTCAGGTCCTTAACAGGACTGCTCTTCTGCTTAGGAGTCTTTATCTTCTCCTTGATGGGACTGAGGTCCTTGACACTTTGTATGGGGGTCATCATCATCTGCTCGATCCCACTCAGGTCCTCAACGGGGCTGCTCTTTTGTTTCGGGGTCTTCATCAACCTTTTAACCCCAAATGAATCCTGAACAGGAACTCCCTTCTCCTTGGGGGTCTGCATCAGCTGCTTCACCCCAGTAAGATCATCCTGGATGATGTACTTCGGGGTCTTCACCAGCCGTTTCAAACCAACAGAACACATCACAGGGCTGTTCTTCACTCTGGGCGTCGTCATCAACTCCTTTAACCCAGACAGGTCTTCCACATGGTTCTCTTTTTGTTTGGGGGTCGTAAAGAGTCGCTTAACTCCTTCCAAACTCTCTTGCTGAAGTGTTTTCGGCTCTTTGGGGGTCCTGAGGAGCCTTCCTCTCAGATCCTCAATGGGCTCAACCTTCTGTTTGGGTGTTTTCATGAGCTTCCTGACTCCGGTGAGGCACTCTTGGGGCTCTGCTTTGCGTTGCGACGTTTTTACAGATCGATTGGTTTCATCATGGAGTGAATCGGATTTAGAGGTAGTGGGTTCGAGTGATTCATCCATTTGAACGTCGTCATCTTGGNCGGCTCTTTGGGGGTCCTGAGGAGCCTTCCTCTCAGATCCTCAATGGGCTCAACCTTCTGTTTGGGTGTTTTCATGAGCTTCCTGACTCCGGTGAGGCACTCTTGGGGCTCTGCTTTGCGTTGCGACGTTTTTACAGATCGATTGGTTTCATCATGGAGTGAATCGGATTTAGAGGTAGTGGGTTCGAGTGATTCATCCATTTGAACGTCGTCATCTTGGATTAAACTCCCATTCTGAAGGAGTCTGGTTACAGCCTCGGAGTTAAAACCTCCATGTTTGGCAGAAGAAGCAACGGTCAGAGGGGAGACCATCATCTCGCCTGAAACGATTCAGAACAAATTCAGGAGATCAGCATGAATTCTGGGTTTTATTTCACCATCATGATCCAACAGGACAAACCAACGCCCCATACCTGATCCTTCAGGAGTGTTCATCCCCGACATGTCAGCCTGATCATCACCACACGGTGTCTCCGGACTCTCTGCAGTCTTACATCTTGGACTCCTCCGTCTGCTGTTGGCCGGAGTTTTGAAGATGTCGGCGACTCCTGCAAAGCCATTACAAATTTAAACACTGGAAAGAACGAACGACAAAAAAAAAAAAAAAACCTTGACTGTCTGGTTCGTCCAACCTGTCAGATCCTCATCCATATTCAAATCCTTCTTGCCAAGAGCCACGTTGTACACCACTTTGGGGGCGGCACCCACGGGCCGAGCAGCCCTCAGATAGGCTCTCCCCACAACAATGGTGGCTGGAGAGTCGGCGTGCCCGGTGCTGCTGTGATCCGCCCATCTGCGTGCGGGAGTCTGAAACGAGACGTTCACTGAGCTTCCAGGATTTAATTCTACAACCAGAGACCTGTGAACGGGAGGCACATCACTGCAGACTGACCTTGGGTTTTGGTACTTTAGTCTGCTTCACTGCTTTCTGCTTGGTGGTCATCATCTTGGCAGCAATGTCGGTCTGAGAGCGGGTCTGTCCAAACTTCACTACATCAGCCCACGAGCTGACAACTGCAAAAAAATAAAATAAAATTATATTTAATAAAAAAAATTTTTAAAAAGGTGCAAAAACCTTAAAAACACTAAACAACTCCAAACCTGGACAGCACTTTGACCTTTTCCATTTTATATAGAAATAAAAACATGGATTTCTATTTTAAAACAAACTATTCTATAGTATTCTAGATCTCCGCACGGTTTCTAAATTAAAACTCCATCATTCAGACGAACACATGGCAACGTTTCAGAGACCGTTCTGTTCATCTAAAGCCGCCCTCACCTTTAAAATTGGCTCTGGAGGCGCCGCTGCGTCTGGACCTCACCACGTCCCTCAGCGCACTCTTTGGAGTCTTACGAGCCGACGCCTTCATGCTGCTTCTCCTTCTCACGGGGTTCTTTGGTGTCCCATTTTCTTGAGGCTCTTCTACCAAAGAGACAGACTGTCCTTTCAGAGGCGTCCCCTGATTGGACACAGGGGATGGGGTGCTGATTCTGGAGACTGAAAAGCGGCCATGTGTCGAAGGCGTCTGTAGAAGGGAACCCTCACCAAGATAGGAAGAGTTCATCGACATGTTCGAGAGCTTGCTGGTTTTAGGACTCGGGCGGGTTGGGGTTTGGGAACGTTTTGGGGATGGTGTCTTAGCCTTTGTGATGGGGGTATTTTTGGCTAAGGTTGAGACCTTGGGTGATTTTAGGCTTTTTGGGGTGGATATCACCTTTGGGCTGGGGGACCTCTTGGAAGGAGATGGGGTCTTGGCCTTTGGGCCCGGGGTTCTCTTGGCAGGAGGAGTCTTGGCCTTTGGGCCCGGGGTCCTCTTGGCGGGAGAGGGGGTCTTGGCCTTTGGGCCGGGAGACCTCTTGGCGGGAGAGGGGGTCTTGGCCTTTGGGCCGGGAGACCTCTTGGCGGGAGAGGGGGTCTTGGCCTTTGGGCCGGGAGACCTCTTGGCAGGAGATGGGGTCTTGGCCTTTGGGCCGGGAGACCTCTTGGCAGGAGATGGGGTCTTGGCCTTTGGGCTGGGAGACCTCTTGGCAGGAGATGGGGTCTTGGCCTTTGGAGAAGTTGCAGACTTTAAAGGGCTTTCGAAAAGAGCCTCTTTAATCTTAAAGCCCTGTAAACAAAAAACCATGAACAGTTTGTTTAATTTCACATCACTACTTAAGAATCAAAAGTTGTTTGAATCAAACTCTTTATTTTTACCATCAGACCAATAGCGGAGCACCGTCTGAGGAGAGACTGGGGTTTCTGGAAGCAACCAAGACTTCGCCTTCCAGGGGTGGCCCCTCGTCGTAGGGGGGAGTCGGGAGGTAGACGTTTGTCAAAGAGTTCAGGGCTCAGCTGACCACCGAAGGACACGCGCTTCCTCTTGGATGCTGGAAGGGGAAGGTCCTCTCTCTTGTGCTTTTTACTGGAAGCTGGTGGACGATGCATCAACATTTTAATTATATATTTATATAAAAATACAGACCTGGAGATAAAGGGTTCATTTAATTAAAAAAACGAGGTCTAACACGGTCAGTCCTCTTACCCCCTTTTTTAGAAGCAGATGCCGACGCTATCTCATTCAGCACATCTTGGACCTGAAACCTCTTTCCAGCACTTGCTCTTGGAGAACTCCAGGGAGTCTGGTTCTCATCCTCTACCGGTTCTGACCGCGATGGGCTCAGGACCTGGGTGCCGCTGTTTCTCCTGCTTTTTGGAGACTTTGCTTCAGATCTTTTCCCAGGAGTCATCTGTTTTACTGGAGTTGTGGTTTGGGATGGTGAGGTGCTGTTACTCTTGTTGGTCGGAGACTTGGGTTCCATTGGTTTCTGGGGAGTCGCTCGGTTTTTAGGACTTGTCTGGTGAACTTCAGCGGGGCTGCTCCTCTGGCTCTTGGGGGTTGTTTTCTGGCTCTCAAACGCAATCTGCTGGGCCACCTGCTCAGCAGTGAACTTCTGTGGGGTTGCCGGAGGGGTTTTCTTCTGAAAGAAGGGTGTGCCGACGCCCTCCGAGCGCCTCTTTTGCCTTTTGGCAGCACCCTGGACAAGGGGCGTGTCGACGGCCACAGCTACAGAACGGTCCACTGACTGATCTAAAGGCTCAGCGGCTTCGGTCTCGGCTGGTTTCCCGTTTGAGGATCTCCTCTTCTTGGTTGATTTTGGCGTCACTGGCAGGTTCTCATCCGGGTTGGAGACGGAGCTATTGGTTGCTGATTTCCACTGTTTGGTGGCCAGATCTCGCTTGACCATGTTACAGAGGTCCGAGAACGGAGACGAGACATCTGCGTGGGCTTTACTCTGAACATCCACAGCATTTTGGTCCAGTGAGGGCAGATTGGTTCCATCTTTTAAACAAGTATCTGCAGATTAATGACATTTATTTAACCAGGTTCAGATTTTAGAGCTTACAGTAGATATACAGTGGGACATCCACTGCAGCTGGCAGTCTCAAAGCACCATCTAGTGGTGTTCTATTAGAGTGGCACCTATGACCTGTTTCACATTTCTCAACCCAGTGTTCATATGCAGGTTCACAAATTCTTCATTTCCCAGAATTCGGTGTCGTTTTTTTTATTACCCATCTATTCACTTACACATTATGAGACACACTCTAAAGAAACTGCACTTAACCTCCCAATCTATCGCTGGGCACACTCACTCACACAAACACACTTTATATGGGGCAATTTTGAGAATTCAATTGACTTGATCCATGTTTTTGGACTTGGAATGTTTTTTCATTCATTCTCTCCCACTTTATCCTCTATTAGGGTTGCGGTGGGGTTCCCCATGCCCATCCAGGGGAGAACGTCTCAGGCGCTGGGCAGATACACCCAGGACAGGACACCAATCTATCGCTGGGCACACACTCACTCACACAGGCACACTTTATATGGGGCAATTTTGAGAATTCAATTGACTTGCTCCATGTTTTTGGACTGTGGGAGGAAACCGGAGAACCCAGAGGAAACCCACACGGACACGGGGAGAACATGGAAACTCCACCCAGAATAGGATTCGAACCTGGAATCCCTGGTTCTGAGAGACAAACGTGCTGACCACTAAGCCACCGTGCCGCCCCCATTTCTGGTATTAATTTGCATTTTGACACGGCGATCACATGAGAGCAAACTACAGACATTAACACTCATTTCGTCCATGTTCACCTGCGTGGTCCGTCTTCTTCTCTGTGCTTCCAGATGTGCTCTTCACCTGCTGGTCCTGCAAGACCTAAAGACCACGGCAAAGAGCACAGATTTAATTACTGATGCCGCTACCTCAAGTTTATATTTATTAACAGCTTATTCGTTACAGTGACTGACTAATCCTGACTAAACCTCTCCAGCTCACCTTCACACTTTCACCTTTGGCGGGAGTCGACAACCTCTTCTTCTTTGGAGTGGGTGCAGGAGGATACTCGAACCTGCACAGTGTTGAACCTTCAGCATCATGTTTAATACACAGAGGTACTTAAACAGAACCACGCAGAAGAAAGATGAGCCAACCTGAAAGACCGATCGATAACTGTGATTACGTCGCCATGCTTCAAACGCTCGGACTGCTGCAGGATCTCCCCGTTGATGCGAGTTGGGTTCACAGAGCTCAGGTTGGTCAGAATGAGCTGCGAACGAGTGACACGGGTAGAGTTAGTGTGCTGAGAGACACCGACGGGGTTTTTCATGAGCATTTAATCCGTTTTACCTCTTTGTTTTCATTCAGCTCGATCCTGCAGTGTTCTTTGGAAACATGGGGCAACTGGATCCGGATATCACAGTCCAGCTTCCTACAAAAATGAAATGTCCTCACAAACACCAGCCAACTTTATAGATTAAATATATTAAATAGTAGGGCGGCACGGTGGTTAATGGTTATCACTTTTAGCCTCTCAGCTCTGGGGATTCCCAGTTCGAATCCCAATTGGGGTGGAGTTTCCACGTTCTTCCCGTGTCCGCGTGGGTTTCCTCCGGGTTCCTCCCACAGTCCAAAAACATGGATCAAGGTCAATTGAGTTCTCCAAATTGCCCCATATAGAGTATGTATGTGTGTGTGAGTGAGTGTGTGCTCAGCGATTGGCACCCTGTCCTGGGTATATCTGCCCAGCGCCTGAAACGTTCTCCCCTGGACGGGGACGCCTCCCCCCCACCCCCTCGCGTGGAAGATAATGGATGGATGGACATTAAATAGTAACATTATTCTAAACTGCGGCACAGTGGCTTAGTGGTTTAGCATGTTCTCCTCTCAGCGCTAGGGATTCCCGGTTCCAATCCCCATCTGGGTGGAGTTTCCATGTTCTCTCCGTGTCTGCGTGGGTTTCCTCCGGGTTCTCCGGTTTCCTCCCACAGTCCAAAAACATGGATCAAGTTAATTGAATTCTCAAAATTGTCCCATATAGAGTGTGTCTGTGTGAGTGAGTGTGTGCCCAGCAATGGATTGTCCCCCTGTCCTGGGTCTATCTGCCCAGCGCCCGAGACGTTCTCCCCTGGATGGGCATGGGGAACCCCACCGTGACCCTAATATAGAATAAAGCTGAAGATAATGAATGAATTATTCTAAACTCCTGAATGCACAGCACACAGCATGTGACTCGCACCTCTACCAAACTTTCACAAATGTATGTGACCTTAATGTTTTCAATAATAAAGAAGATGAAAGATGCAAAACAGAACACTTAATTTAAATAAAAGACAGAAAATGGAAAATCCGAGGGTGCCTTCCAGGTCACGTGGTCGTTACTGGGTAACGCCATTGGACAGGACACGAGATTGACGTCAGGAGCAGAAAACGCGCTCGACTTTAACAGCCGTGCAACATGTGCCGAAATGCACGATTAACAAAGAGCTCGGTTCACACAGTTTACGTGTTTATTACAATTTATTGCCGCTATTATAAATGCACAACAAATACTAACCTGCCGAACAGACAGGATGCGGTCAGTGGAAATTCAGTGCCGTCGGCCCCGTTTCTCTTAATCACCACTATTTTTCCCAGTAGCGGCATCTTTGCAGAAAGTTAACTTACCTGATAAAATAAAAAAGAAAGTGTTCATGTAAAGATGAGTTTAAAACAATAAGCGACTAATACAACACCGAAGGACATTCTGATGCAGATAAAACAGCGCTGACAAAATGTTTACCACGCGAAGGCAGGAGAAAGACAATAAACCTATTAAAAAGTCTCGATTCCTGCAAATAATTAGCTGCCGAGGTTCAGTAACTGCGTTAAGCAAACTAATATCACAACTAGATCGTTACAATTATTTTTAAACACACGCTTACACACCTTAGGTATAAACATCTTTAAAAAAAAAAAAGAAAGAAAAATAACTGAGTTAATAATGATGGTCAAAAATGATCCTTAATATTAAGTAAAAGTACAAAAACCCGTGCGTGTTACACTATTAATCTGTTGTCTGAGAGATCACAGCGCGATCGAATTTGATTGGTTAATAACTACCCACTCTGTGAAACTGTCCAACCCGAGAAAAGCTTCCCTGTAAGCCCGACCAATCAAAACACGGGGTGCAGGACTTCTCAGATAACCTTATCGAGCGCATCACGTACTAACGCTTCACGTTGACTAGACGCACGATCAGGAAAATATCAAACTCGCTCTTTTAAAGTTTTATCGCATTTATAAACATCAGCAGTTTCTGCACGCTCACCTGAGTTTTAAAACCTTCTAAAACAGACTTATTCCATGTAGTCCGATATAAAATTGACGCATTAAAAGAAACGGAGGTAACGTGGACCTCCGCTCTCCGTCGTCCGCCTCACACTGAATGGGAAGCGCGCACACGCCGGGCGCAGTGTGCAATTCTATATCCCTCCGCCAAAGAACAACACAGACGCTTAAATCCTAGTTTTATATCAATATATTTTTAAATCATTAATTAATGCGAGAGCGTAAGTTGTGATCTTTAGTTAATTAACTAAATGGGTGCAATTTCATATTATAACAAGGAACTATTTTGTTTTCGCGAAAGAGGCGAAGGGATACGCATCGCGCGAATGCTTCGTGATTTGAATGGCGTTCAAAATTCCGCGCGGGGCTTTCTGATTGGTTGGAAATTTGAAACCTGGGCCGGATAACAACCAATAGAAGAAGGCGAGGGTTTAACCCGCGTGTAAGCGATCATTTACATCTGAACCGCAAACATTAACAAGAAGAACGTCAGTTTTAATTATAGGTAATTAAAAAAAAAAGATTAAAGTGACATTAAAATGACATTAAAATAACATTAATAGGCCAAATCATCAAAATAACAAAAGAAATAAAGATTATGCTTGTTATGTTGGTCAACAACACACGGACAGTAACAGTATTAACATGATTACAATTCATTCATTCATTATCTCCCACTTTATCCTCTATTAGGGTCGCGGGGGGGAGGGGGGGGGTTCCCCATGCCCATCCAGGGGAGAACGTTTCGGGCACCGGGCAGATAGACCCAGGACAGGGCGCCAATCTATCACTGGGCACACACTCACTCACACAGACACTCTATATGGGGCAATTTGAAGAATTCAATTGACTTGATCCATGTTTTTGGACTGTGGGTGGAAACCGGAGAACCCGGAGGAAACCCACGCAGACACGGGGAGAAGATGGAAACTCCACCCAGATGGGGATTCGAACCAGGAATCCCTAGTGCTGAGAGGAGAACATGCTAAACCACTAAGCCACCGTGCCGCCCATGATTACAATGGTTTTATATATTTACATTTGGTCGTTTATTGGACGCTTTTTATCCAAAGCGACTTACAAAGTGAGCACAGGGTTCATCACAACATCCCTGAACCGTGAGGGTTAAGGGCCTCGCTCTAGGACCCACACTGGTAACTTCAGTGGACCTTCAGATTAACAACCTTCAGACTGACAGCTCAACACTCAACACAAATATAAATTTGTAAAAACTCCTTTCTTTACGGAAACGCGTTCATAAATTCCGTCTGTGTAGCCAGTCTTTTGAATCGATGACATTGGCGGCATCTGCTGGTTTAAATATGCTACTGCATCAATACGACACAACCCCGTCTTTAAATGTATCGTTTGTAGTATTTGTTGTCTCTTAATACGTTTTTAAAAACATTTGTACATTCATGTGTTACAAATCTAAATTCAAATAACATTTAATTTGTAATAAAAATTAAGGATATTAAGGGTAAATGTGAAGGAGCCCTGTTTAGTCGTAGTTGTACCATGTTTGTATAAAAACAAGACTATAGCCAACAAGAGCGGCACGGTGGCTTAGTGGTTTAACATGTTCTCCTCTCAGCACTAGGGATTCCCAGTTCGAATCCCCATCTGGGTGGAGTTTCCATGTTCTCCCCGTGTCCGCGTGGGTTTCTTCCGGGTTCTCCGGTTTCCTCCCACAGTCCAAAAACATTGATCAAGTCAATTGAGTTCTCCAAATTGCCCCATATAGAGTGTGTCTGTGTGAGTAAGTGTGTGCCCAGCGATGGATTGGCGCCCTGTCCTGGGTGTATCTGCCCAGCGCCTGAGATGTTCTCCTCCGGATGGGGAACTCCCCCGCGACCCTAACAGAGGATAAAGCGAAAGATAATTAATTCATTCATTCATTCACTAATTTTTTCCCGCTTTATCCTCTATTAGGGTCGCGGGGGTGGGGGGATGCCCATGCCCATGCCCATCCAGGAGATAACGTTTCAGGTGCTGGGCAGATAGACCCAGGACAGGGCGCCAATCTATCGCTGAACACACACTCACTCACACAGACACACTGTATATGGGGCAATTTTAAGAATTCAATTGACTTGATCCATGTTTTTGGACTGTGGGAGGAAACCAGAGAACCCGGAGGAAACCCACGGGGACACGGGGAGAACATGGAAACAGATGGGGATTCGAACCGGGAATCCCTAGTGCTGAGAAGCGAACGTGCTAAACCACTAAGCCACCGTGCCGCCTGCGGAAGATAATGAATGAATGAATATAACCAACAACTTTGGGACACGACTCTGACTTAGTAAATTCAGTCATTTATTTTAGGTCTATTGTCCCATCTGTATAGTATTTAGTTCTTTCATAATGGACGACTGTACGCTTCCATCTTTGTGAGAAGTTTGGGGACGGCCTCGATGCAGATTGAGTCCTTCCCTCAATTCTATCTTCTCTAAACCTCGTCAGATCTCACAAATGTCTTTCAAATGACTGAAAACCTTTTTTTTCATAGCAGATGGAAATGAATGTTATTTAAATCACACTAAGGGCGGCTTAGTGGTTTAGGGATTCCCAGTTCGAATCCCAATCTGGGTGGAGTTTCCATGTTCTCGCCATGTCTGCGTGGGTTTCCTCCCACAGTCCAAAAACATGGATCAAGTCAATTGAGTTCTCTAAATTGCCCCATATAGAGTGTGTCTGTGTGAGTGAGTCTGTCCAGCGATAGATTGGCGTGCTGTCCTGGGTCTATCTGCCCAGCGCCCGAGACATTCTCCCCAGGATGGGCATGGGGAACCCCACCGCGACCCTAATAGAGGATAAAGCGGAAGATAATGAATGAATGAATGAAAAATCACGCTAATGACCAAGCTGCAGTTGTGCCACATTGGTTTAAACCGGTTTAAACCGGTCATATCCAAACAGATCTGGTTTAAGCGTTAAACTGCATTGTTGTTTCTTGTTTAACCCTCTTCATGTTTAAAGTTTGGCGGTGTCGTGCATTCTGGTCCGAACTGGACACAGCTGGACCGTACCCGTTTTAACCGGTTTCAACTGGTCTGCTCCAGTTTTGTGTACTCAGTTTACTTGATTAGTTTGCAGCACTCATGGACAGTAACTTGTGATTCTCCTCGTATTGCTGCACAAATAAGAGCCGAGATTTTCAATAAAGACAACCAGTAAATAAATGAGTGTATTAAAGTTGATCTTTACTGAAGAAACGAGTCAAAAGTATGTGAACCACTTGTATTATTAAAGGTGGAGGTAGTGAGGTGATCAGGTGATCTTTATTTACGTGACTGAGCGTCGTATTGTTTTTTTAAAGTCTGATCTGTTTGTGCGAGTGCATCACGGCAGGATCAGGAGACGCGTCAGTGGACTTCAGACGCAGTGGAATTGATGCTCATCGGCCTGAAAAATGTCCTTAAAAACGATGCATTTCAACAAAACAACCTTTAATATCTGTGAAACGTGCTCCAGGTTCTGCTCTGGGGAAATGAACTCTGAAATCCACTGGAGAGGAAAGAATTAGAACTTCTGTCTGAGTAACCGAATCTGAAGAGAAATTGGGCAAAGCAGCAGGACACAGACCTGACGGTGAAACCACAGGGGACGCTGTGAGGCAGCTCTGTCAAAACGAGCCCTTTGTTTCGGTCAGTGAGGTTGTGCCACGTCGGGACACAAGGAGGCGCTGACGGAGGAGGTGTCACACCCAAATATAAATATTAAACGTCACGTTCAGTCGCCCCGTGGCAGACTCTGCAACGTCAGCCGAGACCAACGACAACGAAGGAGGAGGCCATGACCTCGCATGGACCCCCGTTTGACCGCAGCGCCGCCGTCACAGACCGATTCTGAGAATAAGGAGTCGAATAATTTAGAAAACATCGTTAAAGCAGAGCATCAGAAAACTCGTTACTGTCTGTGACCCGTCAGCGAGGACCGACGGAGCTGCTGCAGAAACAAATCGAGGTGACAGGATAAGGTTCGGAACCCGTCACCGACTAAAGGGACGTCACACTGACATGAGGACTGACACACAGGGTCCCACTGTACCGGCTGCTGCTTTGTCATGCCGTAACAGCATCAGGCTTCGAGGTTCCAAACGGATGCTCTGTATCTCGTTTTGTCCCGTTGTCAGATCTTTTTTTTATTAAAGGTGAAGCAGGTCAGAGTTTAGGGTTCAGCTCTGAAGACACAATGAAGGACACAGTGCTTTCCACCACAGTTTAACGTCTTTGCTTCTGTGCACAATTTACATGAGTGTAAATCACGTATCGACATCTCTGTGAACAATCTCCATGAAAAACTGCATCATCATCATCAGTCAGAATTTAATTTTTTTTGTCCGGTCAAGTGTTTTTTTTTTTTTTTTTTTTTTTCTTAATCAGATTTAAAAAGATTAAACAAACTCAGTGAAGAAATGCAGCTACAGTCCTATTTCATCAGTTCTCAACCGTCCCGGGTTTCTTCTCGGCATATATATTTATTTATTTATATATTTTGTAAAAAAAAAAAAAAAAAAAAAAAAAAAAAAAAAAAAAAAAAAAAAAAAAAAAAAAAAAAAAAAAAAAAAAAACAGAAGAAAAAAAAACAAAAAACCAACCAGAGATCAGTCAGGCAGGCCGAGCCGAGCGTCCGGCGTCTGAAAGTCCAGGCCTGAGATTCAGGAGGAAGAAGAAAAAGCGAGGGAGAGGCCGGCGCTCGAGCGTCAGTCGTGGCGGCGACGTTACTCTCGGGTTCGGGTTCTCGCTCCCCCCCCCTCGCCGGTCCCATCGGTCCAGCAGAGTGAGAGTCGGAGGGAACGAGGGATGGAGGACTAGGCCCCGCCCCACGAGAGACAAACAGAGACAGGGGAGCGTGACGAAGGGTCCGTCATGTCAAGGAGACTGTGTGGAGGGGCTACTGTGGGTGGAGCTGGGGGAGGGGGAGGGGCTGCAGCTGCCTGAAGGGGCGGAGGCGGAGCGAGCGCTGGCCCCGCCCGCTGAGCTCTCCAGACCCTCCGAGTTCTCCAGCATCTCCTGGATGAGCGGAGGCATGGAACCGGGGATCTCCATCTTCAACGTGATGACCCGCTCCGCACCTGAGAGGAGAGCAGGGGGTTAAAGGACATGAAGGAGCAGTGTGTGTGTGTGTGTGTGTGTGTGTGTGTGTGTGTGTGTGTGTGGACTCACCCTTGGCGCTGATGCTTCTCAGGTCTGTGATCTTCATCAGCATTTTGGGGAACATGTGCGGTTTGTGTGGCCTCCTCTTCCTCACGTACAGCTTCAGGGCCTCCAGCAGCGGCTCCTGTAGAACATCCACCTTATCGGCTTCCTCCAGGTCCTGACGATCTACACACACACACACACACACACACACACACACGTTTCAGTTCCACGGTTTTAGAATGAAAGTTGTTTCAGTGTGAGTGCGGCACGGTGGCTTAGTGGTTTAGCATGTTCTCCTCTCAGTACTAGGGATTCCCGGTTCGAATCCCCATCTGGGTGGAGTTTCCATGTTCTCCCCATGTCCACGTGGGTTTCCTCCGGGTTCTCCGGTTTCCTCCCACAGTCCAAAAACATCGATCAAGGTCAAGTGAATTCTTCAAATTGCCCCATATAGAGTGTGTGTGTGTGAGTGAGTGTGTGCCCAGCGATGGATTGGCGCCCTGTCCTGGGTCTATCTGCCCAGCGCCCGAGACGTTCTCCCCTGGATGGGCATGAGGAACCCCACCGCGACCCTAATAGAGGATAAAGCGGGAGATAATGAATGAATGAGTTCAGTGTTTTCAGCCAGCCTCTGATCTGTGCACCGTGCTGCTCACCCCCGCACAGCAGGCAGATGGCGCTGAGTAAACCCGTCTCGGCGTCGTCCATCTCGAGCGGCAGTAGCTGGTTAGCGAAGGCGAAGACGAGGTCGGTGAGCGGCCCGAAGCCCGCGTTGTGCATCTGCGTGCGGTTCAGCGTCAGGCCGTCCGAGAAGGTCATGGTGTCCTGCTCGGGCGTGTAGCGAGTGCAGATCCGCAGAATCTGAGAACAAAAGCAGGTTATCGCCCTGTAACGCTCCCCCCCCCCTTCCCCCCTCGGCGCATGTTCCTCACCAGAATGTCCAGACAGGCGGCTTTCAGCAGGGTGATCTGATCGGCGATGGAGAGCGTGGTGAAGCCCGGGAGCTGCTTGGCGAATTCCACGGTTTTGATGATGCACTTGGTGGAGAGCTCGCTGAATTTATCCCAGAGGTCCACGTCCAGAGCGACGCGCCGCTCCGAGCTGTTAGACTGGAGAGAGAGGCGCGGTTAATATTCATTCATTCATCCATTATCTTCTGCTTCATCCTCTATTAGGGTCGCAGGTTCCCATCCAGGGGAGAACATTCTCGGGAGCTGGGCAGATAGACCCAGGACAGGGCGCCAATCCATCGCTGGGCACACACTCACTCACACAGACACACTCTATATGGGGCAATTTTGAGAATTTAATTGACTTGATCCATGTTTTGTTTTGGACTGTGGGAGGAAACCAGAGAATCCGGAGGAAACCCACGCAGACACGGGGAGAACATGGAAATGCCACCCAGATCGGGATTTGAACCAGGAATCCCTAGGGCTGAAAGGAGAACATGTTAAATCACTAAGCCACCGTGCCATTATATGTCTTTATATAACTGTGTAAATATATTTAGACTCATTTTAGGTCAGGCCTCTCAGCGCTGGGGATTCCCGGTTTCCACGTCCTCCTTGTGTCCGTGTGGGTTTCCTCCGGGTTCTCCGGTTTCCTCCCACAGTCCAAAAACATGGACCAAGATGAATTGAGTTCTCTAAATTGCCCCATATAGAGTGTGTTTGTGTGAGTGAGTGTGTGCTCGGTGATAGATTGCCCCCTGTCCTGGGTGTATCTGCCCAGCGCCCGAAACGTTCTCCCCTGGAAGCGTGTGGAGAACCCCCCCCCACCACCACCACGACCCTAATAGAGGATTGAAGCGGAAGATAATGGATGGATGGATTTTAAGAAGTCGTGGGAGATTCCACTAAGCTGCCGAAATGTTGACGGGATAGGTTCCGATGAGGCCCTGCACTCAAACAGCTACATCTACAAAATCCAGATGTGTGTTTGCTTGCTTGTTTTACACTCTTCGGTTATTTACAGGGCAAGAGAGGTTAGTTATGCATGTAGATGTCGATGCGAATTTAATTTATATTTGAACTTCAGTCCGGTAATCTTTAGGTGGGCTATGACTTTTTTTTGTGTTTGTGGGTTTCAGTGCTTCCCTCAGTGTCTGTGGTATTTTAGTAGAGCACCGGTGCTGTATATATATAGTGCATTCTACTAGTAGGTGTTTCACAGTCAGGGGTTTGTTGCATGTTCCACAGGTGGGCGTTGGTTCTCCCTTTATCAGGTGTGCATGGGTGAGTCTGGTGTGTCCAATACGGCACCTGGAAATGGTGACCAGGTCTGTTCTGCAGGCTGTGATCTGTTGGATGGGTATGGTGGGACATATTTCCTGTAGTTTGCCACAGTTACAAAATCCAGCTGAATGAGTCGAGACTAAAAACCTGTGACTCGGACCTGAAGCGCCAGCCAATCAGAGAGCGGGCGTCTCGTCCGAGCAGCGCCGAGGGGCGGAACGTACCGTGGTGTATTTTCCGAGCTGGCAGAGCGACGGGAACGTTTCCTGATGCGCTTTCCTCACACGCTCAATCATCAGCTCCGTGTCGGGGGTCAGCACGCCGCTCTCCACATACTCCACCTTCTTCTCCTCCTTCTTCTTCTTGTTCCTGTCATTCCTCACCGCTACAGAGAGAGAGAGAGAGACGTTTAGAACAAGGCTACGGACCTGAAGGTTGGGCCTCAACCTTCCCCACGCTGTGTCACGGCCGACCCCGTGTTCTCAGCCCCACAATAAAGCTGAGATATGGGTGAGACGCTTTGGATAAAAGCTTTTGTATTTTGTACTCTGCTGATTCACGGCTGTGTAACGGTGGAACACCCCAGACAGGCCACCAGTCTATGGCAGGACGCAGGGACACGGGGCAGCGGGGACACGGGGCAGCGGGGACACGAGGACGTGGTGAGATGAGAGGAGTTAATCCTCCAGATGTTTTTCAGAGTGTGAGCTTCAGGAAGATTCACTGCTGCAAAACACTGCACTGTAATTACAGCACAACAGAGTGGGGGTGCAGACAAGAGCCGGGACAAACAGGTACACCAGCCTGCAGTGTGTGTGTGTGTGTGTGTGTGTGTGTATACACAGTTGGAAGCTGGATATTTATCACATTGCATGACTGTCGATTAGCTGTGGAGCTAATGAAAGCTTCTGTCATAAATCAGCATTATGTATGAGTTAATCCTCCCCTCTCTCACACACACACACAGTGTGTATCTGTAACTGCCATCATACCCTGTGAATCATTTGTTCTTTTTGCAATCTGTGCACATTAGTGTGTTTCCTCTCTGCCCCGGCACTCTTACCCCTCTGCGCCTCTGGAGAGATGAAATTAATTCCTAAATAAAGGCGGGCGCTGCTTAACGGGGGCGCTGCTTAACGGGGGCGCTTCAGCTGCGCTGACAGATTAGTGCATCACGCACATGCAGTTTAATGAAGGCATTAAAGAACTATTAGCACGCTCGCTTCATCAGTCACACACAGGAACCTGTAAGGGGACTGTCTGTGTGTGTGTGTGTGTGTGTGTGTGTGTAATGAACAGGGTCATAACAGTCAACATTAAACCAGAAAAGAAAAAAAAAAAAAAAATCGCCTAAAATCTACATAATTCAGAGAAAAGTGCAGAGTTTATTTTAAAGCTAAACTAACGAAAAAAAATAAATGAATATCCAGAAAAAAACAGAGTTAAGATTCAGCTGCTTTATGATTCAGAATCATTTATCCTCAGAGACTCAGATCTCAGAGTCGTTTAACACAACAACAAAACAACAACAAGAACAAGACCAGGGCCCCTGAAGAGGGGCCACTGCAGGGACAGCCCTTAAGCAGATCCATCTGGGGGTGAGGTTGGTTACGGTTGCCCTGCCCCTGGGGTTGAGGGTGTGGAAGCTTAGTGGGGTTAGTGTGTGTGTGTGTGTGGGGGGGGGGGGGGGTAATTCATCTGAAGGTTGGAAGTTTAAAAAAAAAGATTTAAAAATTAAAACAGGAAAACTTAACACAATGAGCTGCTGCCACACTGCACCAGGTCTTCATGTGTGTGTGTGTGTGTGTCTCCACAGGCATAATACAAGAGAAGAAAATTAAAGATGTGGCAGCTCGTCCATCACACAAATGAAATTCAACTAACAGATAAAAACGTCAGCCTCCGCCTCCTTCCTCCATCATCATCATCATCATCATCCTCAGTCACCATCCCTCCAGTGGAGATGAGTTCCACAGCGGTGCTGAGTGACAGAGGAACCATGTGTGATGAAATAAACGGGTGTGGCTTCCATCCACTGTCTGAATGTTACACAAGCTCACTGTTCTGACCTTTACACACACACACACACACGCTACTCACTACACTTATAAACTACACTTATGAACTTTACCCTACACACTACACGTCACACTTGCACCCTACACTTACTCTATGCACCCTACACCATAACCCTACACTTGCACCCTACACTTCACACTTACACCCTACACTTACTCTATGCACCCTACACCATAACCCTACACTTCACACTTACACCCTACACTTACTCTATGCACCCTACACCATAACCCTACACTTCACACTTACACCCTACACTTACTCTATGCACCCTACACCATAACCCTACACTTGCACCCTACACTCGACAGATGACGACAGATTGTTGAATTTGTTGAATGTTAAATTTTAGAGAACAAGCTTGAAATTTAATCAGTTTATAAAACACGATCAGGCTTTTAAATCCTGAAATATCAACACCTTCACATTCACACACACTTTTTGATTTCGATTCTCTAAACCAAAGTCCTAAAACTGTGGTTTTCTTTTGAAAAACATTTTAGTAGCTATATTCATTCAGTTCATTAAATATAACTTTATTTACAAGCTAAAAACACCAGAACACAAAGATCTCTTTGCAGTAAACAGAAATGTCCACCAGGGGGCACTGAGAACCAGTATATAAATATATATATATATTTTTTTTGTTTGTTTTTTTTGCTGCTAATAAAAGAGTCTAATGCTAGAAGACACATCGTCACTCTCTCTCTCTCTCACACACACACACACACACACACACAGGCAGTTGGTGTGTCATGTGTTTGTTTCTTTCCAATTTTCTCACCTTTTCCAATTAAGCTCTCAGTTCTGACAGAAGCAGGAAGTATGTGAAAATGTGCGATCACACAGCAGTAGGGAGTGTGTGTGTGTGTGTGTGTGTGTGTGTGTGTGTGTGTGTGTAAAATACAAAATCTGGGTCAGTGTTAAAAATCTGCTAGAAACTACAGACCCTCTGAACACATGATGCTGCGAGGTTCTACCTCGGGTCCTTGGCTGATCGTACAGATGGGGTTTGTAGTTCTACAGTTCTGTTCTGTAGTCCTTCTGTTCGTCTACACTTCACTGTGTTCTGTAAACCCGTTACGTTTCTTATTATTCTACACTGTCTGTCCGTCTGTGCTGATGTGTGAGGTGATGCTGAGTGATCGGCGATGCTGATTGGCTGATTCACAGTGGGCGGGTCACTCACACTCTTTGGACATTCCGACTTCCAGACACTTCTGCAGGCGGCAGTACTGGCAGCGGTTCCGCGTCACCTTGTTGATGATGCAGTTCTTCTCGCGGTGGCACGTGTACACCATGTTCTTCTGGATGCTCCTGCGAAAGAAACCCTGTGACACACACACACACACACACACGTTACAGTGGACACTCTAAAAATGTAGCAATAGAATATGTGTGTGTGTGTCTTCCACTTCTGTTGTTATTGCCAATAAACAAACAAATGGGGGGGGGGGCAGGCACTCACTCACTCACACAAACACACTCTATATGGGGCAATTTGGAGAACTCAATTGACTTGATCCATGTTTTTGGACTGTGGGAGGAAACCGGAGAACCCGGAGGAAACCCATGCGGACACGGGGAGAACATGGAAACTCCACCCAGATAGGGATTTGAACCGGGAATCCCTAGTGCTGAGAGGAGAACGTGCTAAACCACTAAGCCACTGTGCCGCCCCATAATCATTAATTCATTCATTATCTTCCACTTTATCCTATATCAGGGTCGTGGGGGGGGGGGTTCCCTCCATGCCCATCCAGGGGCGAACGTCTCAGGCGCTGGGCAGATAGACCCAGGACAGGACGCCAATCTATCACTGGGCACAAACTCACTCACACACACACACTCTATATGGGGCAATTTGGAGAACTCAATTGACTTGATCCATGTTTTTGGACTGTGGGAGGAAACCGGAGAACCCGGAGGAAACCCACGCAGACACGGGGAGAACATGGAAACTCCACCCAGATGGGGATTCGAACTAGGAATCCCTAGTGCTAAGAGGCGAACGTGCTAAACCACCGTCCCATAATCATTTATTCATAATTAAAAACACTCCCAATAACAATAACTCTTGAATATCTTCTTGATCAGCCTGAAGGCTCACAGTGCAGGTCCTCACAGCAGCAGCGTCTCAGGTTCGATCCACAGAGTGACACCCAGGGCCCTTTTAAAGTGAAGTTTGCATGTTCTTCTCAAAACAATGCGAGTTTCCCTCTACAGGGTGTGTGGACTTGTAAACATTTGAGTCGTAAGCCCCGGGATAGGCTCCAGAGCAATTAATAATACTAGAGTTACTTTGTCTTATAAAACCACTGATTCATATAATGTTTTTATTAATAACTAAGCAACCTCGTGTCACACGATGGCCGTCGTCAGTGCAGATGGTGCATCAGGAAGCAGCTGCTTCACGTTTGAGGAGAGTTCTGAATTCTGAGAAGCTGTTGCTGAATTCAGAGCCGACATCAAACCTGCGTCCAGCGCCGTGCGGAGCGGCGAGGCGTTTCGACTCGGCGTGAAGGCCAACGCTTGTTTTTCGGAGCGATACGAGGATCCGGCGGCTCGGCGGCGGGAGCGGGCCAGCCAAACCAAACTGAAGGAGTTCTGAGAGCCGCGAGGTTCAGACGCCATCACCACGCGTGGGCGTGAAGGAATGCCAGCCGTGCGAAGCCGTGCCAGGTCCACGCCGGTGCGTCTCCCAGAGACAACACAAACATGAGCATCCGCCACAGAGCGTGACTCCGCCTCGCGACGCCACCGGACAGCTGGGCGTCCACAAAACACGGGCCGCCGGGCGAGCGCAGCCTACCATTTCCATCTTTATCCTCTGCCTTTCATGTGGGTTTTGACTCCAGGCTTCCGGGACGATCCGGGGCCTTCGATCACACATGGACCCGGAGCGCGGCGCTGGCGTCCACCCGGGACACGCTGACCCAGGTGTGTGCTCGGCGAGTGGCTTCGCCGCAGAGACGCGCCTCCCGGAACGGGCAGAACTGTAGATGAGGTAATGACGAGCTGTCCGGCTTTCAAACACCAGGAGCGTTCACTCAGACATCAGAGCATCAGCGTGTAAACCAAGCTGCACCAGACGATCCAGCAACCAACACCCAGCATCCAATATCCATCATCCAGCATCCAACACCCAGCATTCAAAATCCATCATCCAGCAACCAACACCCAGCATCCAACACCCAGCATCCAATATCCAACACCCAGCATCCAATATCCAACACCCAGCATCCAAAATCCATCATCCAGCAACCAACACCCAGCATCCAATATCCAGCATCCAAAATCCATCATCCAGCAACCAACACCCAGCATCCAATATCCATCATCCAGCAACCAACAACCAGCATCCAATATCCATCATCCAGCAACCAACACCCAGCATCCAATGTCCATCATCCAGCAACCAACACCCAGCATCCAATGTCCATCATCCAGCAACCAACACCCAGCATCCAAAATCCAGCATTCAATGTCCATCATCCAGCAACCAACGCCCAGCATCCAGCACCCAAAATCCAGCAACCAACACCCAGCATCCAAAATCCATCATCCAGCAACCAACACCCAGCATCCAAAATCCATCATCCAGCAACCAACACCCAGCATCCAAAATCCATCATCCAGCAACCAACACCCAGCATCCAGCAACCAAAATCCAGCATCCAAAATCCATCATTCAGCAACCAACACCCAGCATACAACACCCAGCATACAACATCCAAAATCCATCATCCAGCAACCAACACCCAGCATCCAACATCCAAAATCCAACATCCAAAATCCAGCATCCACCATCCGAGCTGTTTGTGCTTGACGTGTGCAGAGCAGGAAATCTTGCGAGTCGCTCCTTTATTTAGTTTTTGTCTGACTCTGCAGAGCTCCTGCTTCAGACTTTAATAAAAAGCAGTTACATCACAAAACATGAAGACGCCCCGTCTCGTTAACAGGATCGTACCAGGCTGCTGGTGACCGCATCACAAACCTGGACCCCCCCTGGATAAACATCTCGGACCCTCATTTATAAAGCACCATGTTAACGAATTTTAAACCCTGTATTAAGGTTCTTCTTTATTGGAAACAAGCTTTATAGGTTTGAACCTTTCGGGTTTCGTCCCCTTTAAAGTGTTTCTATTTTAAGCAGAGTTTCAGATTTCTGCTGGTAAACACTTCCACCAGATCGACACGCGAGGCCAAGGTTCACGCAGAGTGTGACAAACAAGCCTGCAACGCCCGCAATCCAGGTTAAAGGTGCACGCAGAGTCCAGGCTCCGCAGAGGCGGCGCAGGGTGGCACTGACTCCGTGGTGAATGTGGCGGAGCGGAGGAGATCGGAAGGTTCTGTCCATGTTGGGTTCTGCGGAACCTTTAACCCGGTGTTGAGTGGACCCTGTGATGTTATGACCGCTGCAGATCTGAGCGGCTCCAGCTGACCGGTGTGATTGTGAGTGAAGGTGAGGAAACGTGAGGAGCGACGGTGGCGGCTCACCTTGCAGCCCTCGCAGGCGCTGACGCCGTAGTGGTAGCCGGAGGATTTATCCTGGCAGACGAAGCATGGCTTGTAGACGCGAGGCGGCGGCGGAGGAGACGGCGGACTGGGGACGATCTCCTCTGAACTCGTGCTCTGCGTCTCCACAGCTATAAACACAACAACCAGCTTTTAGAACAGAAACGTTACAGAAACAACAGATTGAATACAAATCACTGCAACACAGAGGAAATATTAATTATGAAACAAGCTTTAAAGCTCAAGCACCCTGTAGGGGGTGCAACTGAGGTAGAACTCTGCCCCTCACTGAATCCATTCATAATTAGAGAGTAATCACCTTCATTAACACACTCTTTTTTCCAAAACACATCTCTCTCTCATGACAAATAATTACATTCATAATGTTAAAGCAAAGTTACAAAATCAGTGGCCAACCGGTTCGAATCCCCATCTGGGTGGAGTTTCCATGTTCTCCCTGTGTCTGTGTGGGTTTCCTCCGGGTTCTCCGGTTTCCTCCCACAGTCCACAAACATGGATCAAGTCAATTGAGTTCTCCAAATTGCCCCATATAGAGTGTATCTGTGTGAGTGAGAGAGTCCTGGGTCTATCTGCCCAGCGCCTGAAACGTTCTCCCCTGGATGGGCATGGGGCACACCCCCCCCCCCGCGAGCCTAATCTAGGATAAAGCAGAAGATAATGAATGAATGAATAAATTAAGTTAGTATGATTATAATAATGACAAAGTGTATGTGTGTATAGAGGGCTGCTAGTCTGCAGCCTTCTCTGTGCTCCTCCAGTAGGTGGGGCAGTCTGCGGGGTCTTGGAGGGGGGTGAAGTCGGGGATGAGGAGTTTAAATTTAGGGATGAATTGGGAGCGGATGTGCAGGCAACCCCTCTGACCCTCACTCGCTCCGACCCTCTCACTCTCTCTCATCTGGGCAGGTGGACAAAGAGGACTGCGATGAATAAAAAAATAAATAAAAAAAAGAAACGCTCACTCAGGAGTCACATGGAGTCAGTTCAGCAAAATGATTCGGTGTGTGGGGGTCACATGGTACGGTTAGTGACGGGAGAGGAAGCTTGGGGAGCTGAGAAGTAAATATAGATCTCTTATTTACACACCGCTGCAGCCGTCCCCGCCGGCCACACACACACACACACACACACACACACACACACACTCAGACGAAAGACAGACAAGTCCTGCAGACGCACTATAAACAGTGGAGATACGAATGCAGGATCCGAACATGTGCTTGAATCCATACAGCCAGATGCACACATCCTCACACTGAGGGCCAAAATCAGTTTGAAGTGCGCAGTGTGTGGCCTGGCTCTGTGTGTGTGTGTGTGTTACATGGCGTGCTGGCACACACACACACAGCAGATATTCACTCAGAGCACTGAGCTCGCACACAGATAACCTTTAGAGCCACTTTGTCCCTCAACAGAATTCTGTACAAATCTGAAGGAGCGGCTTTAAAGCTAAGATTAACACACATACACACACACACACACAGACACACACTGAGCACAATGTATTAACCGCAAAAGCTGCTCGTTATCTGACACCTTAGATATCTGATGCTATGAAACCTACATTAAACTCGCCCAGTACAAGGTGCCAACAACCACGACACGGTTGAGAGAGGGAGAGAGAGAGGGAGAGCGGGGAGTATGTGTGAAAGTGCAGCTCTTCCTTCCTCAATCCTCCTCATTCCTAATTCCACAGCCGCTGCCCAGATAGAGTTCAAGTGTATAAATAGTGTAAGTACTGAAGCCGTCGTGTCACATGCACCACGGTTCTGTGTCCAGGTTCCACGTGCAGGGCTGCAGAGCTGGTGCTCGGGGTGTGGGGGTGGTGGTGGTGCTGTGGCTGTAAAACACAGGACCGGGATAGACGTCAAAGTTCAAAGGGCTGTGAGAAGCAACAAACGTTTGTCTGCTCTGATTTCAGATCGGCGAATCGGTTTGAACGGCGTGGACTCTCAACACGAAGAGGACTTTAAACCGAGCGGCCTGCACGTCGCCGTCCCGCCCTGTTCTGCTGGATCTCTCGGTCAGGAGTCAGATCCTGTTCCAGACTCATTTCCCTCTCATTACAGGCGGCAGGCTCGGTGTGTGGGGGGTATTTAATCTGATTTGGACCGGGTTAGTCCGGCTTAAGTGCGTTAGCAGACATGTAGGACAAGACTGCTTTATGTTACACACACACACACACGCCTGAGGAGAACAGGACAGTATTAGATTATAGTCATGTAGACAGTCTGAGATGATGTTTGAAGAAATTAACATGAGGTCCAACTTCACAATATTCACAAAAACACACCACCACACATATACACACACCACACACACGTGTAAACACAGAAAGATCCATGTGCATGCATGCACACACAAAGATACTAACGTACACACAGACATACACACACAGAGATACATATGCACATGTGTGCACACACAGATACACACAGAGAGAGATACATATGCACACACACACACACACACAGATACACATGCAAACACACAGATATAGACACAGATAAATACACACACACAGAGATATAGACACACCGATAGATATAGACACAGAGAGAGAGAGAGAGAGAGAGAGATATACACACACACCTGCGATCTTTAGCTTTGGAAGTGCTGAAGATAAAACACGACTTCATGCTAATGTAATCAAATGAACCTTCGAAAAACAAAACATTAAACTTTGAGAACATTCCAGCGCACCCCCCCCCCCGCAACACCCCCGCCCGACCCCCGTTGCACACAAACTCCGAGACGCAGCTCTGAACCTGATTGAATTCCGCCCCGGTGGCACAATGCGCCGTTTGTACTGAGTGAGACGTCAACCTCCACAAAACTGGGTCAAAAAAAAAAAAAAGAAAAAAAAAGCTGGCATTCCCGAGGGATCACGGCTCGATTTGGGTTCTCGCAGCTCATTTGGTTACAAAACAAATTTCCAGCTCCGTCTGAAAGCGAGGAAGATAAAAATAACAAATTAATTCCGTTCCCGAGGAGATGTTAGAACAACGTACAGACAGATGAGAAAAACGCAGGTTCAACCCCAGAACCTTCCACACGTTCAGGACAGGTGGAGACAGGACGACACCGCGGGGTCTGAAGTATGTCCTGCATCCACCTGAACCGGCGGAGATGATAACGTTGATCAGATAATGTTAACAATTTCAATTTGCATGTGGGAACACTTTCGGGAGAACATTTGATCGAGAAACTCCGTGGCTGTAATCTAACTAAGGATCTATGGGATGAATTGGAAGGCCGATTTTCAGTCGGGTCGTATCGGTGACGTCACAATTACGTGAGCAAGACTTCCAACAGCACAGAGCATTCCACGATTTGGTCAAATAGTTCTGGAACGTGGTTAAAGCGACACAGAGGCTTTCGGTCCTCCTCACGTCGCTGTGTACGTCAGTCTTAATGTTGCAAACGGAGATCAACGCCTCTGGAATTTACATTTCAGTGACGCTTCTATCCAAAGTGCCTCACAAATGAAAGAAAACGCAAAAAAAAAAACAGCTGGGTCATTTATTTAAAAGGCAACGAGCCGAACTGCAGAATCATCAACACTAGGGCTGCAACAACGAATCGATAAAAATCGATTATCCAAAGTATCGATAATTAATTTCCATTATCGATTCGTTGGGTCTTACCATTTCCGCGTTCCTCGCAATGTCGTAACCGCTTACGTCACCTGCAGCGCTTCAATAACGCTGGAAAAAATAGCGGGTGGAACAGAACAGAACATGGAACATGCAGCACTGCAAAAATGAATTCAGCCGCACAGAGCACCATGGATAATAACAGCGATAGAAAACGTGTCTCAGCGTCCGTTATACGAATACGTCCGTATTTCACGTCCTGTCCCGGGCTTCCTGCTTTATTTTTTAAAGTCAGGAAATGTCCTTGGTTTTAGCGGATCAATAGCAACACACCGTGGGGGATTGACGCGCACGCCGTAAAAGTACGCAGCCTTTTAAATGTCCCGGCACTGGGACACTGCGCGCGGCGTGCCAGTCCGCTGTAGCGCAAGTGTGTGTTTACTAAAGAGCCCCCCCTTCAGACCGCGTGGAGACAAACGGGAAGCCTTGTACACAGTGTGCAAAACAGCCACATACGTCCCGGTGTCCAATTGACAATTCACTCAAGAGGTATCTTTTTTATTAACTGGCTAATTTGTTAATTTATTTTATTCAATAGCTGATAGTTTTAGTTCATTTGGTAATTTTTTTTCAATAGCTGATCGTTAATTAGTTTATTCATTCATTCATTCATTATCTTCCTCTTATCCTCTATTAGGGTCACGGTGGGGTTCCCCATGCCCATCCAGGGGAGAACGTCTCGGGCGCTGGGCAGATACACCCAGGACAGGGCGCCAATCCATCGCTGGGCACACACTCACTCACACAGACACACTCAATATGGGGCAATTTTGAGAATTCAATTAACTTGTTCCATGTTTTTGGACTGTGGGAGGAAACCGGAGAACCCGGAGGAAACCCACGCAGACACGGGGAGAACATGGAAACTCCACCCAGATGGGGATTCGAACCGGGAATCCCTAGTGCTGAGAGGAGAACATGCTAACCACTAAGCCACCGTGCCACCGTTAATTAGTTTATTTGTTAATAATTTTTTTTTCAATAGGCTACAGAACAGACAATATTTGGTTCTTTACTGAGGGCAACTGAGTATCATGTGTTATTTGGAGTTTTGTTGTGAAGTGAGGGATGTTCAGATGATACATTATTCCTTTCATTGTGCTTTTCATTAATTACAGGAAATGTTAACTTAAACATTTTGAATAAAATTACTATATATAATTTAGAATAATTTCACTGAAAAACATCTTTGGACAAAAGCATCTGTTAAATGATTAAATGTGAAGACATGGAAAATATTTTTAATTTATCCGATTCATCGAAAAAAATAATCGACCGATTAATCGATTATTAAAATAATCGTTAATTGCAGCCCTAAACAATCAAGGTCCGAATGTAAAGCTCTGTACACACACCACACAGAACCTTATTAATACTTCACTGCAAACTCTGTCTATTTACAGCAGGACTACATGTTGCTAAGCAACACACTCACTATCTGTGCTGGTGGAACTAAATAAATAATCTAATTTTCATCTGTCTGTCTGAGTGCAGTGCCACAAGTTTCTATAACTACTTCATTCCCAACCAAAAAATGGTTGCCATAACTACTATAAACCCTCATAACCAGTGGTTACCTTGACTACAATAATCCATTATAAACAGTGGTTGCCATGACTAGTATAATCCCTCATAAACAACAACATCTGCCACAACTAACATTTGGAAACACTAACGCACCTCCAGCACACACTGATACCACGGGGTTTCCTATAATCCAGTCCAGAACTCCATTTCCCAGCATCCTCTGCTTCTTCCAGGCCTAGGATCTGAACATGCGCGTGTGTGTGTGTGTGTGTGTGTGTATACACCGTCTCAGAGGATCAGGCTGTCCTCTTTTGGCAGACGTTCATTTCCTGAATTGATATGTGGGTTTTAGGAGAGTTCCCTTCAGAGCACCGCAGACACACACACACACACACACACACGGAGTCATGTGACCTACATAAAGACAACCACAGAAACACAAATTCCACACAGACACACACACATTGTATAATCTCTGACGGTGAGATTGACCTTGAGGATTTAGCCGGTCATATGGCACGCCCTGCTGACCCCTGTTACCATGGCAACAGCAGGAGGCCCCACCCTCAATGTTTCTATTGGATATATATATAGAGAGCTGAGCCGAGTATTAGTCAGGAGAACATTTGGCCCTGGTTTGTGTGTGTGTGTGTGTGTGTGTGTGTGTGTGTGTGTGTGTGTGTGTGTGTGTAAGCGAGAGATGGAGAAGGAAAGCAAGAGCGAGACACACAGCGACCGTTCTGGATCATAATGTTCCACGATCACACACACGGGAAACCTGAAGCGGCATCAGGAATCACCACGGAGTAATTGTGTGTGAGGAAACGAAACATCAACACACACTAACGAGCTGAATGTGACGAGCTCACTGCGTTTCACAATCAATTAACCGCGAGCTGGAGCCGGTCCAGACCCGTTAACATCTGGCAACACACACACACACACACACACACACGGTGGGTGGAGTCTAAAGCATGTTCAGAAGCCCATAATTCGATTGCTTTTATCTGCAGCAGTGAATTTATTGTTACACATCAAATGTTTAAATTGTAAATAGTTTGGGGAAGGGACAGCATGGACGCGAGTGGACAGTGTGAATTTGGGGACCTTTGGGTTGTGAACCAGGTCCTGGCGTTTAAGATCAGTGCCTGACCTCACACACATGTCCTCTCCAAAATCATAGAGATGAAGTTACGTACGCTCAGATGTGACCCACTTAGAACTGGATGTCCCTACAACACCTGTAAACGTCTTCATGTCCCTATATGGTAATACTGTTCAAAGTTGAAGACCCGGATGAGAGAGAGCAGTACGGCGCAAAAGCTCAGGAAACAAAACACACTTCAGGAACTGAAGCAGCTGATCCCCAACGGATCACATGATCATTAAATAACTACAGCTAGATGACAATAGGCTCAAAAACAACCAGCACCACCACACGACCGTGACAACCACCGTCTCCACGGCCACGGGACGCCAGAACCATTTGATTAGGGTCGTTTTAGAACCGCTCACTCGGGCTCGCGTCGGGGAGAACTTTTTAACATTCGTCTGTTATCGTCTATTACTTTCATACAACAGGACACAGGGATTATGTCTGCACAAAACACACATGACCTCGACACACACACACACACACACACACACACACACACACACACACAGCATTCCTAAAAGATAAGTTCGTGACAGCAGCTCAAGGAAAACCCCTCAGCCAAACAATGGCCAATATTCATAATGCACTAACACACACACACACACACACACACACGACTAATCTAAGGATGCGTTCACCTCTACTCTATTTCTGGTGTTGTTTGCAGAACAATGCTGTGTGTATTTGTGTGTGTGCATGTGTGTTTTGGGAAAGGCGTTCCAGGCCACCGGTGGAGTGTAAACGGGTGTGGTATTGAGCAGTGAGTGTGGCACTGTCAGCTGTACTCTGATATACAGTTTGCCCCCTGTTTGTGTGTGTGTGAGGACTGTGTGTGAGAACACCATGAGAATGTGTGTGTGTGTGTGTGTGTGTGTGTGTGTGTGTGTTACATTCCAGTACATCATTTCTAAAGACCCACCTTTGAAAGCACAGTCGTGATCAATGGTAGGTGTGTGTTTACATTACAGGTCAGCGGAGTTCACAGACGTACTATGAGACCTCAGGGCGTTGTTCACCTGTCAGTCATGTCTAACCTGCTATAAACCCCGCCCCCTGATTAATTCATTCCTGTTTATGTCGCTCCATCGTGTCAGTGTCTGCACCTCCGTATTAACCCAAACACGGCCGAGGACATGTTCACAGTGCGCCACAATTAAGAAACACACACACACAACCAGGTTATGGTCCCTCAACTACAGAACACACTAGAGCACATGGAACCTCCAGCCACCGCTGCTGCTGCTGCTGCTGGATACAAAGCTGCTCATCAGTCTGCCATCAACCAACCAGGACAGGTCATTGGTTCCAGTCGTCGGTGTCCGTGTGATTTTCTGGTCATACTTGTGTTCCAAATATCACATGATGCACAATCACATGGTTCAGGTTCAGATTCCTTCAGATCTGGATCCAGGTATGGATGTCTGCTGCTTCATGGGAACAGTTTGGGGAAGGTCTCGATTTGTGCTTATGAAGACACGGCAGGGTGAAGTGGGCGTGCAGGGACATGACCAGATTTACGCTTCAGGTTCTCCTAACATCAGACCTCAGTGTCCGATCTCACAACCAGGGTTAATGGACAACGATCCCCACAGACACACTGCAAAATCTTTCCAAAAACACGGCAACACATCTCCAGTAGCTGTGATATGAGGGCATCTCAATACTTCTGACCCTATAAAATGCTTTAAGAGATCTGTATCGGTTATTGATCACATTCAGAAACTGCAGAACAGGAACTCTGACATAAGAACGACACAGAATGAATAATGCATTATGATGAGTCTGCAGTCTGCGTACTCAACAATTTGGGTTGCCAGATCTGTACACAAAGAACCACTTATCTATATGTACATAAAGTCAAGTGTGTGTTGCTTTGATTACCACGACATTTGGCATTATTCTTTAGGACCCCGCGGGGGTTTATATACTCTGTACAAAACATCAGGAAGCGTCGCTTAATGAGCTTAAGAGAGCCAATCACAGCACACCCCACAGCTTGATTTAGGGTGTGTCAGTGTTTTATGGGTTCGTCTTTGGCATAAATAAACCAATCAGCACGTCATGTCCTTCTAAAAGTGCAGACTTCAACAAGACCACAAGACTTAAAACATTTAAAACATAGAGACGTAACTGAGAATAATATACACAAGTATGTGAAAACTCTGAACATGGCAACCCATCCCACTGTGCCCGACGGAGAAAGCATTTCATATGGAGCTCAAACGCAACTTCATACAGCATTTTTGGACACGAGTGTGTGTTCATGTAGAATGTGCAGTGAGGTGTGTGTGTGTAAGATGGTCTTGTGATGATCATCAGTCCTTTATCCCCTTCATCCCGCATGCCTTCATGTGCAGAGTGTGTTCTCACAGGGGAAGCCCTGTGGTAAGACATCTCTCAGAGATCAAACACATTTGATCCGCACGGCCTCCTGACTACCTCACCCCCCCCCCACACACCTTCTGAATCACAGAACACTAATTACAGTCATCACACTGTAATCCATCGTCACCTTTAATCTGACATTGTGTTAAACTCCAATGTTTTTTTTATTTTTTATTTTAAATACGGCATGAGAGAGATCTGACGCTGACGTGCGAGAGCCACGCTGCACTCGCGAGAGAAATGCCATCTAATGTGGTTTGTACACAGAGTTTAAGAATAAAACCCGTGAGGGGGGTCAACGTAAACTGTTTCATTCCGCAAGTGAAACCATTTCCAACGGCGTATTGATCCACATCTCACAGTTATATTCATTCATTCTTTCACTATCTTCCGCTTTATCCTTTATTGGGTTGCGGGGGGGTTCCCCATGCCCACCCAGGGGAGAAGGTTTCGGGCGCTGGGCAGATAAACCCAGGACAGGGCGCCAATCCATCGCTGGGCACACACTCACTCACGCATACACACTCTATAGGGGGCAATTTGGAGAACTCAATTGACTTGTTCCATGTTTTTGGACTGTGGGAGGAAACCGGAGAACCGGGAGGAAACCCACGCAGACACGGGGAGAACATGGAAACTCCACCCAGATGGGGATTCGAACCGGGAATCCCTAGTGCTGAGAGGAGAACATGCCAAACCACTAAGCCACCGTGCCGCCCTAACGTTATATTAATAACATTAATTTCGTTCACCCTAGAGACCTCCGCAGTCAAACAGCTGCGTCCTGTGGTCCTCGTTATGCCCATATTTGCCACTAAAGTTCAGGTTATTTCCAATGGCTGGTGTTTAATAAACACACATTATTAATACGTGATTTAGAGATTGTAAAGTGAATCTCGGATCACAGATCTGACCTCCCGCACAGACATGACCAGTTCATAATGAGAAGCAGCTCCCCAAAGCCGAGCCACTAATGGAGACGAGCCATCAGCCCTCTGTGGCCTTAAAAGAAGACAGAGACAAAACCAGTGACTGCATAACGAGTTCAACTCAACATCTGAAGAACGTTTCTGAGAGGAACTTTAACAGATGGCAACAGTCTGTAACTGACCCCGTCTTTTACGCAGTGTCTTCAGGGTGCAGTACTGACCGAAAAACCCCAGGGTTCCCACACGGTCTTGTTTCAAGCTTCGGCCAACTATGGAGGTGTTAACACTATTTGCTGCAAGCTCACAAACGAGGTTGGGAACGTTCTCAGATTTGAGATTCGAGAACCAGCTGGCAGAATTTCAAAATAAGTAAATCAGTCCCTTAAAGACGCGTAAAATTGTAAAAGTGGTTTCGTGAAAATGCTGAGAAGGTTCAAACCTCATAGGAACCAAGAACCTATTCAAACCAAGCAGCAAACGGTTGCCACAACAATAGAAACCAGTTGATCCCAATGAGCTTCTGATGGTTGAACTTTAATATGATCCATGACGGGATAGAACAAAGTCAGACCCTGAAGCCAATGATCAGCAGGTCCGGGATGAATTTGACTCGCGAGTCATTTATTAGACTAAAGCGGCGAGCGAGAGCGATCATAACGCTCTGTGAGATCTCTTTATCTACCTTCACATCAGAAAAACTTGGCTTTTCAAACCCCAAATGGATAAACCAGTATCTTTGGCAGATGGATGGAGGAGCAGATACGGAGTCGATCCATCAGTCAGACTTAACAATGGCTACATTCTTGAAGAACAGAGGCATGCGAGCTTTGAGAAGCTGTTTACAATAGAATTAGCCGAGAAGACGGATGGACGGCAGACACCGAGGTCAAGCAGAAGAATGCGTCCATCTCCTTCTCTCTCTTCTCCTCGACAACAATCCTTCACTGGCTGTCGGCAGCGCAGCACCGGGGGGCTGAAGTCCACCGGGCAGGAAGAGGAAGGTTGGCGAGGAATCAAAGTGAGGCCTCGTGCAAAATATCACCGACGAGAGCCGGCGAGTCGAGAGGAGCTGCTCACGGACCTGCACCGATCTCAACGAGGGGGTGAGAACTCGGGTTCGACACGCTAAAGTCTGAGACTAACAAGACAACCATCTCGGCCATTTCTCAAAAGGCATCCAGATAGCACATTAAAGGTCATGACATGGTGACCCCACGACCCCCGCTGACCTCCAGGACAACTCCAGTTACACACAGAGGGACAGAAAACAACCCCCACCCCATGCAGATTTACCCAAGTACTTTAGCAGAAGCGTGGATGTGAATACAAGATTTAGTTGTAACATTAAACAAATGCACAACGTACAAAAGAGACATAATTCTGCATTCAGGTGAATAAATCAGTCCCACTGCTGGACACATGGATTAAAAATGAACAACAAAGTGACCCTTTTCTAAATAAAGGAATAAAACGTCCCAAAGACGCACTCCGAAATATTGTAGTTAGACAACTCTGAGGTTAAGAAGCTCTTAAAGCTGAAAAAAAAAGGGCAACTCCGAATGGAACGTCATAAACAATCCTGTAGGTGTAACGTGGAGGCGTCTCAATACTTCTGCACATACAGCGTGTGATGGTGTTTACAGAACATCACTCCCAACTGGACTAGTGACCCGACACCCCCCTCGCCGTGCACCCAGTACGACCCAAACTCACATTTTGGTACAGAGTTTGGAAGCATTCCCAAAAAACACAAGACTATAATGAAGGTTGGACCTTCCCTAAACTGTTGCAATAACAGTGGTGCAGTGACCAGCCCTTTAAACTCGGGACACTCATTTCTACACTGTGCAGCTCAGACATGACAACCAATCAGCAACCACTATGAACCAGCAACACGTGATTCCAAAAACTTGCGAGGTCGGACACCGACGTTGGACGAGAGGGCCTGAAAGTGGACGAGGTCAAGGGTTTTTGGTTCACAGTAAACTCACTTCGTCGTGTCTTAACCCACTTGCTTCCGGCCTTCCCCAAACTGTTCCCATGTGTGACAATTCAGCCTGAAAGCTACAATGATAAGGTTTCATGATATCACACACACACACACACACACACACACACACACACACGGTGTCAACACACAAAAGTCTTTAAACCTAATAAGCATGTAAACAGGATCACGGTGCAGCATGTGCAGTCCTGAGGCTCAGAAACATCCAGGTGGAGCAGCAGGAGCTCCACAGCGCGGTGGAGGTGCACTCATTACTGAGGCTGGCCAGCTGTACATGCAAATGCCCCTCTTATGTGGCATGAAGAGTCACCTTTAAAACGAAATCCAACCAAGGCTGAGAGTTTAACCTTCAATAATAATAATAATAATAATAATAATAATAATAATAATAATAATATTCTGAAACACGGCGGCACGGTGGCTTAGTGGTTGGCATGTTCTTCTCTCAGCGCTAGGGATTCCCAATTCGAATCCCCATCTGGGTGGAGTTTCTATTATTCTCCCCGTGTCCGTGTGGGTTTCCTCCCACAGTTCAAAAAAAAAGAAAAAGGATCAAGTCAATTGAGTTCTCCAAATTGCCCCATATAGGAGAGTGTATGTGTGAGTGAGTGTGTGCCCAGCGATAGATTGGTGTCCTGTCCTGGGTGTATCTGCCCAGCGCCCGAAACGTTCTTCCCTGGATGGGCATGGGCATGGGCATACCCCCCCCCCTAATATAGGATAAAGCGGAAGATAATGAATGAAAAGTGCAGCATTGTGTCTTGGTGGTTTAGCATGTTCTCCTCTCAGCGCTAGGGATTCCCGATTCGAATCCCCATCTGGGTGGAGTTTCCATTATTCTCCCTGTGTCTGCGTGGGTTTCCTCTGGTTTCCTCCCACAGTCCAAAAAAAAAACGGATCAAGTCAATTGAGTTCTCCAAATTGCCCCATGTATGTGTGTGCCCAGCGATAGATTGGCACCCCGTCCTGGGTGTATCTGCCCAGCGCCCGATACGTTCTCCCCTGGATGGGCATGGAGGAACACCCCCCCTCGCCGCGACCCTAATTAGAGGATAAAGCGAAAGATAATGGATGGATGAATATTCTGAAACAGGGGAGAACATGCAAATGAAGTAACAGGACAGGTCTGGAAACATCAGGGGGTTGTTTTTTTCTGCATGCATCGCTCATTTTGACTAAATGCTGAAATAGGTAACGCGTTTGGAGGAAAAAGCTTTAGATGCTGGAGCGGAACATGGCTCCACACACGGGACACGCAGCCTGGGGGAGAATTTGGAAAGCTCGGGATTGTACTGCTGCATGTCGGGAGGGGGGGGGGAGCGCATTAGATGATCTGATGGAACCTACATTGTTTGGAGCTGCTCCACGGCGCGTTGGGGAACCTCTGGCCGTAGTACTCCATCATGAGGAACGGGTTGGTTGAAGGGTGCAAGCCCACCACGTCCATGCCCTCGTACATGACGGGACGCTGGCTCGCGCTTCGCTTCTGCGAAAGTCTCGCGACGCCGCCGGCGGCTCAGATCAAAGCGAGCGGCCGCCCGAGCTCCATGACGACGGAACCGAGAAACTTTTTCCCTCCGACGAAGCGAAGCGGCCGCCGGTTCCCAAAAGGAAGCGAGGAATCCCGCCGCGGGACGAAGAGCCGCTCCAGACGAACCGCCGAGCGCCGAGAATAATAATAAAGACGAGCCGCGGGGCTGGGAGGGGGGGAAGCGGCGCGGGAACGGATCCGGGAGACGAGCCGATCGACGCGGCGGGAGGGAGATCCTGACCCGCCCGCCGGCGCTGCACGTCCCTCACGCCCGCGACGTCGCTGCGAAGCGCCGCTGGAGCGCCTTCCGGTTCCGCGGCGTCCTGCGCGTCTGTGGACCGACTTCGGGACGGAATCCTCGGCTCGGTTGGGTTCGGTTCGGTTCGGTTCGGTTCAACTCGGGGCGGCTGTGCGTGCTCGCGTCTCGGTCCCGTCTCGCGGCTGCGCGTCGCTTGTCCACGCTCGCGGACCTGTGTGACGAGCGCGCGCAGCTGAGCTTTAGGCTCCGCCCCGGGGGCCCGTGACGAGCGCGCGCAGCTGGGATCTGAGCCCGCCCACTTGCATTCAGGCCACGCCCCCTTTCTCCTTCCTCAACCTCGCGAATGCCCGAAAGCCGGTAATGAAACAGTTCGCGCCACTTTCCCTCAAATCTGTACCAGCGATGTCTGCGTTCATTATTCATTCATCCATTATCTTCCGCTTTATCCTCTATTAGGGTCGTGGGGGGGGGGGGGGTTTCACATGCCCATCCAGGAGAACGTTTCGGTCGCTGGGCAGATACACCCAGGACAGGACGCCGATCTATCACTGGGCACACACTCACTCACACAGACACACTCTATATGGGGCAATTTGGAGAACTCAATTGACTTGATCCATGTTTTTGGACTGTGGGAGGAAACCAGAGAACCCGGAGGAAACCCATGCAGACACGGGGAGAACATGGAAACTCCACCCAGATGGGGATTGAAACCGGGAATGCTGAGAGGCAAACGTGCTAACCACTAAACCACCGTGCCGCCCTCTGCGTTCATTAACTTCTACGAAATAAAACATGCATCGAGCCATGAGTTCAGCACACACACACACACACACACACACACATACACACCAACGAAAGAATGTTCCTCCTGTGTGATCACTGATGGAGGATGAGAGGATGGAAAACACAAACAGTGCAGCAGCAGGTGACCTACCATCTCTGATTCTCCATCTACCAGGTGGAGCGTCAGGTGGAGGAGTGTAACAGCACACACTAACACACCTTGCACCACCATGTCGGTGTCACTGCAGCACTGAAAATCATCCACCACCCTCATAATCCCTGCTCTGTGGAGGTCCTGATCATCAGATAACAGAGAAAAGGGGACTGATGGAAACAGATGGACTACAGAATGTCATTGTAGAACTACAAACTCCATCTGTATGGAAGCTGGAGCTGATAACAGTGGACAGTGACGTTACAACAGTTTGGGGAAGGCCCTTTCTGTTCCAATGCACAAAGCAATTTCCATAAAGACAATGGGATGAACTGGAACAGAGATCATTAGCCAAGCGTTCTTGTCCAACATCAGTGTCTGACCTCACTGCAGCTTTCCTGGATAAAACCATCTGATATATTCATTCATGCATTATCTTCTGCTTAACACTCTACTTGGGTCGTGGGGGGGGGGGGGTTCTCCATGCCCATTCAGGGGAGAACATTTCAGGCGCTGGGCAGATACAACCAGGACAGGATGCCAATCTGGGCACACAGACACATATACATGACATGGGGCAATTTAGAGCATACAATTTACATTGAATCCATGTTTTTGGACTGTGGGAGGAAACCGGAGAACCCCGAGGAAACCCACACAGACACGGGGAGAACATGCAAACTCTACCCAGGTGGGGATTAGAACCTGGATCTTCAGCAGAGAAGTGAGCATGCTCACCACTAATCCTGAAGTATGAGCAAACGTTAATGTAATGTGTAATGATCTCAGTAAAATAAACAGACCATGTGCATCATCGTAACGCTTTGTAAACTTTTAAATTTACATTTTAAATTTAGTCCTTTAGCAAACGTTTTTTTTATCCAGAGCGATAACAAATGAGAATTATATGTTTTATTTTGTGCTCCTTCCATAAGTTTTATGTGAGATTCGGAACAAAGGCGTTTTTTTTGTTTTGGGGGTTCGAGGTGTCACTGTTTCATTCAGTCTTCTGTTTCAGGGACGCAGCAGAGCAACAGAAATCTCTGGAATCTCTATCTGAGTGCATTACGCTCTCGCCCGGCAGCAAGCGCACAATAGCACGAGCTCTCTCTCTCCCCTCTCCCTCGGCCTGCACTAAATGGGCTCCTTCTAAACTAATTTGCCCCCTCTCCAGCTCCCTCATCACTCAAACCCTGCACCCCGGTTTCTTCTTTTCTCCTCCTCATTTGCCTAATGCCATGCGGCTGAACTTTTTCTGAACCCGGCTCGGCTCGGCTCTCAACCTCCACATGACCCGCTCCGGCACGTCGCGTTCTCTGACCTGAACCCCACCGCACAGGCCCCTCCCTTTGGACACACCTCCAACCGGAGGGCCACTCGAGCTGCAGGGAAAGTAGGAAAAAACAAAAGTACAAACGACCAATAACCCAATACAGCACCATTTATCATCAGCACGGCACACACGACACCCAACACTGTATTATTCACAACGTGAGGCCGCACTCGTGTTGCAAGAAAGTTCACAATTTATTGCTTTGTTTCCACACTGTGCAGCCAAAAGTTTGTGGACAGAGCGCACACAGTGCACAAAGGACACAGGACAAAGGGGAAGACCCACAAACTTCACTCCAGTGAAGAATCATATATAAGCAACACCACATTTTGGACAAACATGCCTCCACATACATGTGACTGTGTCCCAGCCGTGAAGTTTGTTGTGGAGGAACTCCAGCTGCCTGCGCAGAAAGAAAGCCCCATGAAATACTCTTTACAGGAATTTTGGGGAGTTTAGAGGATCATTCATTCATTCATTATCTTCCGCTTACCCATCCAGGGGAGAACGTCTCAGGCGCTGGGCAGATACACCCAGGACAGGGCGCCAATCTATCGCTGGGCACGCACTCACACACATACACACACACACACACTCTATATGGGGCAATTTGGAAAACTCAAATGACTTCATCCTTGTTTTTAGACTGTGGGAGGAAACCGGAACCCGGAGGAAACCCACGACACGGGGGAAACACGGGGAGAACATGGAAACTCCACCCAGATGGGGATTCGAACCGGGAATCCCTAGCGCTGAGAGGCGAATGTGCTGACCACTAAGCCAACGTGCCACCCGTTTACAGGATTATATTCAGGATTTTTTTTTCACCAGCTCTCACTGATGGTCCACTGTCCATATTACACCAGAGGCGGTCCTGTGTCGGTCCTGTTCCACTGATAAATGGCTGGTTGGTGGGTGGAGGTCAGTATATAAGGGTGGGTTGGACCGGGTAACAGATGGGTGGCATTCAATAGGAATCCACCCCAAGTGATAACCAGGGAGCCATGTGATGACAAAAACACTAAGAAGTTGCTTAGATAATCAGAATCCACTGAGAGCCGGCGGTGAGTTTAAACAGATGTTCAATACAACACTGTGTGTGTGTGTGTGTGTGTGTGTGTGTGTGTGTGTGTGTGTGTTAATACAGCACTCCAGTCTGTTTACACTCTGATAATGAAAGGCCGTTTCAGATAACAGAGATTACATTCTAGATCCCCCACCTCCATCACTGAAGCTCCACATGAAAACAACACGCATTCGAACCTCCAGCCAAAAGTCTGCAGACACCGACTCTCCAAACATCACGTCCCAAATAAAATAAACACGGCGATCGATTGATTCGATTGATTAATAAAAGCGCAGCTCACTCTCAGGCGTTTCGAGCAATGATGTCACAAGAGGTCTGTTTGGGTTCTACCACAACTCCACACAGAACAGAATCGAACCCAGAACCTTCTCACTGTACCACCACATCACACATCAACAACCACACAGAGCCGCCGCCGCCACAGTCACAGGAACATTAACATGATCACACACCAAGTTCCGAGAAAACTCAGCTCAGATCAGTTCGAACCCGAGCTCCTCTGTCTGTTCTAATACCGAGGCTTTGTGTACCGCAGGTAGAAACATGGTGTTCCTCCTCATCCTCCTCCTCCTCCTCCTCCTTCTGCCTGGCCTTTTTGTCCAGAAGAGCATTCGTGAGGTCAGACTCTGATGCTGGGTGAGAGGACCTGGCTCACAATCTCAGTTCTAGTTCATCCCGAATATTATGGATGGTGTTGAAGCCAAAGTTCTTTCAAACCAAACACACACAGTCATGTCTTCAGGACCTCGCGACATGCTGGAACAGAACAGGGCCTTCCCTAAAGTGTTTCCACAAAGCTGGACATGTGCAACTGCAAATTCGAGAACGCTTCGCAAGGTCCTTATAGACCGTACAGTGTTTATATTACACACAATGTCAACTGTTCTTCATGCAAATAGCACACTCTACGTGCAGCCTACACACACACACACACACTACACAAACAATACACATGCACACAACACACACACACACACACACACACTACACAAATAATACACATGCACACAACACACACACACACACTACACA
>JAFMOD010000281.1:127784-134318 GCA_019802435.1 Corydoras maculifer | reverse complement strand
TCTCTCTCTCTCTCTCTCTCTCTCTCTGTCTCTCTCTCTCTGTCTGATCTGGTCTGATCTGGTCTGATCTGGGGTCAGTGGTGTATCAGAGATGTGGGTTTATTCTGTGAGGTCAGATCAGACTCAGTGAGATTAATCCACACAACTGAAGACACTCAGACAGACCGTCCACGTCCACTCAGCTGGAAGAAAGGAGACATTTACTCTCTCTCTGTCTCCCTCTCTATCTCTGTCCCTCTGTGTCTCTCTATCTCTCTGTCCCTCTCTCTCGGTGTCTCTCTGTAATGGAGGACATCAGTCTCGTCCTCTCGCGTCTCTCTAATAGAAATGTAAATCTGTGTGTTATTAATTTCTGTAACCCAGCAGGCAGAGTGCTCATTAACCGTGACCCTGAGCTGCACACTGATGAAACACTCACTGTAAAGAGCTCTGCAACTGAGAATGTGTACGAGGTGAGACACACACACACACACACACACACACACACACACAACAGAACCCAAACTGTTTGAGGAAACTTACGCTGTACTTACGCTGTGCGTTCGAACCCGGTCTGAATGATGATGTGGCTGTGGACTGTGGGGATCAGGGTGGTGAAAGCATGGACGTGGAACACTGAGGTATAAACACAGCGAGCAGGAGACGTGGAGCCTCCTCCTGAGCTGATGATCATCCACATTGAGTCCACACCAGCAGGAGGTCCTTCATCTCCATACGTAGGTGAGGACAGAGGCTGCCCCTCCCTCACTCAAGGAGGATGAGTCCCCCACTGAGCCTCGGTCCTCACAAGATTTCTTCATTAAAACATCAACAGGGAGTGTTGCTCTTTGGGGGTTTAAAGGTGAAGCTGTGTTGTGATGAAGTTCTGATGTAAAAAAACACTCAAATGACTTGAACTGGAACGCCGTCCCACAGGTTTAAACACCAAAAGTCCACTCCGGTCCTGCTGAAAGGAAACAGCAGGATGAGACACAACCAAAACACAGGAGAGCGAGCGGAACCCGACGTCACGGCGGTCTGAACAGCCGGACGCTAATGGATTTAAATGCTTTCCGATTTGCACTCAGTAAAAATCATATGTTCAGCGTTCCATTACAATTTACTACCATTTACCACCACGGCTCCACAGCAGGTGTGTGTGAGTGTGTGTGAGTGTGAGTGTGTGTGTGAGGCCAAGTTAATTGTGATAAACTAAGAGGGCGGGGCCTAAACCACCACTTTTGTTTTCTGTGTTTTGGTCCTTTTATGATCTTGACCTCTGGGATCATTCATTAAAACTTCATACCTCTTCAAAGAGACCACCTCCACCCCCCACCCCCCCACCCCCCCACTAATGCTAATATAATAGCAATTCAGACACCGCGCTCTATTCATGATTCCTGTTTCTGCAATCATTATAATAATAACTGTAATTATAATTCTAAAACAAAGAGACATTGCTAACGCAGATGTGCTTCCTGTCTGGCAGCGATAACGAGCTCGTCTCTCATCAGCGCCAGAAAAAAAGATTGAACTCCTCCGGTTCAATACAAATATCACACATCCTCCACCCAAACGCGGCACACACGCTTTAATCCCTTCAGATTGGTGGTGAAGAGCGACGGCCATCAAAAAACACGCTGCAGCTCCGTTTAGTTCAAAAGTTTTAGAAAGGGGGGGGGGGTATTTATTACGGAAGAATTCCAAAACAGAACGCTATCTGATTTATATTAGACTCGTGTCATTGAACATAAAGAGCTGCAGCTGGCCACCAGGGGGAGTCAGGGCGGTTCCTGTGGACTCAGGGTTACTGTAGAACCAGCACATACACACCCCCCCTGCCCCCACCCCTCCACTGAGTCCACCACCCACCCACGGCTGGAGAACCACCACCATGCATCAGCACACTGACTTTTAATCAGCTAGTTTAAAACTCCGCTTCCACCTTAATGTGTTCATTTATTTTTTAAAACATCTCCTGCTTTTGACGGTTCCACCATCAGAGTTCAAAGGCTTCTAATAACAAACTCATCTGAACATGAAACACCACCATCGGATGATTCTCAGATGATTCTCAGATGATTCTCAGATGATTCTGAAGTGTTTTTGAGATGATTCTGAGATTGAGATGATTGTGAGATGATTCTGAGATTGAGATGATTGTGAGATGATTCTGAGATTGAGATGATTGTGAGATGATTCTGAGATTGAGATGATTGTGAGATGATTCTGAGATTGAGATGATTGTGAGATGATTCTGAGATTGAGATGATTCTGAAGTGTTTTTGAGATGATTGTGAGATGATTCTGAGATTGAGATGATTGTGAGATGATTCTGAGATTGAGATGATTCTGAAGTGTTTTTGAGATGATTGTGAGATGATTCTGAGATTGAGATGATTGTGAGATGATTCTGAGATTGAGATGATTCTGAAGTGTTTTTGAGATGATTCTGAGATGATTCTGAGATTGAGATGATTCTGAAGTGTTTTTGAGATGATTGGGAGATGATTCAGTTGCATTGTAACGGTACACTGTAAACGGTGAGGATCAAACTCCCGGCGTCCTGAGCGCTTTCTGAAGCCGTGACTGTCGTGTGGTGAAGCTTTTGAGCGGCAGCCTGAGGGACACGTCTGAGTGAAAGTTGGTTTTAATCCTGACTGATTTGCAGCGCGTGGCGGAAGCGGTGGGTTGATCGGGTGTTTCATCATGCTGTTAGCACGCGGCTCACCGGCGGGATTCAGCTCTCAGGATTAAAGCAGCATCATCTCACCTGCTTCTGCAGAGCAGAAAAACACGATTACGGCTTTCAGAAGAAGCGAACAGGCCCAGCACCAACACAAAGCATCCGACCGACGCACAGCGGAGGACAGCGAAGACGCCGTGGCTCTCTGCTGCCCTCTAGTGAGCACTAAACCTCCTACAGCTCACAGCTCACAGTCAGCTCGGCCCTCAAACCGCTGATACGAAATAAACTTCCCAAACTCCTCTGCTGCCTTATCATCACGAACCAGCACGTCCTGAAGATAAACCTCTGCTTTAGAACCTCTGTGAGGTCAGGTTCGATTAAATCATTAACCACTGACCTTTTATTAATATCACAGATATCAAATAACAGCTTGATAACCAGTTTACTGAACTTTAAAAGTTACATTTATTTCTTCAAATGTATTTTTATTTCAGGCTACCCTGCAGTAATGTTTGGAGATGGTCTGGTACTGATGATGGGACAGTGGAGCAGCTCAGGTCAACCTTCATGTCTAAAAGGTCAGAACTGTGAACCTGTGTGAAAACAGCTCTGAATTTGATTCATGTGTCATGATGGACTGAATAAGGACTGATGTTATAAACGGATCACTCTGAATCTGAATTTGGATCTGAATCATTTCATTACTGACCCTCCACCTGACCAATCAGAATGCAGGTTTGTTGATATTATGACATCATCGTTAGAGTCTCTGACTCGGACCGACCGCTGGCACCACTGTCATTTATAAAATATCAGTAATCCATTTAAAACAACATTCACACAGACCAACGAGTTGACCAATCACAGCTGCTGTCTGGTTACCCGGGTCAACCCCATGTCCCCCTGACCCCGCCCCCTTAATCCAAATTTAAAAGGCTTCATAAAGTAAGAGCACTTTAACTGATTAAACAGACATCAGAGCTGCTTAGGTTTCAATTACACCCCACCTGCTGATCGATCTGTGTGTGTGTGTGTGTGTGTGTGTGTGTGTGTGTGTGTGTGTGTGTGTGTGTGTCCTTGACAGCTGAGGAAGCTTCTTTTTTATTATCAGTGTGTCAGTGTACAGAAGCTCATTCTCACAGTCACCACATGTATTCACTCATTCATTTTAATTTATTCATGACTTTTTCATCTTGAACCACAGAACGCAACATCTAAACACCGTGTGGATAAAAGTGCTGGGACTGTGGATCAGTCAAGTTCTTTAACACCAAACACCTTTCACACCCAACCAGGACTTTATGTGCATTGGGTTCCAGTCACGTTTACTAAAGGTTCTTTCTCAAACTATTTTCACAAAGTTAGAAAGCACCGATTGGACTGAATAAAACACCTGTATTCAGTAATTAATCTGTAGTTCATACAGTGTAATTAAAACATTTTATTAAATGAAGACTCAACACTGTTTTAACCCTTTTAAACATTTTAACAGAAGGTAGATCAGATTGGACCTCACCCCCTCGATCTCTTAAAGTAATTACTAATATTATAAAATGGCTTCATATTAATTTTGTAAGCTACATTATTATTATTATTATCATTATTATTATTATTATTATTATTATTATTATTAAACTTGATACTAAACATTGATACTGAAGCATCTGATAATAGATTACAGAGGATTCTCTTTAATTAGATAGCAAAATAAAAATATATATTATTTTCTGCCCAGTTCAAAGCAGTAATAATGATTAGGATTCTTCTGAAAGCAGATAATTAATATAATGTCTATAATAATCACCGTGAGGTGCTTTATTAAATGTTTAATAGTCGTCTGCCGCCCTCTGGTGGCCAGTGCAGAAACCGCACCGTAGTCTGTATTTAGTGACGTAGATATAAATAAACCTATTGGTTTAAATAATAAACATCCACCACAAAAAAAAAAAAAAAACTATGAAAACTATGTTTAAAGCCTGTGTGTTAATAACAGATTATTCAGTTTATTTTCGTTACAGTTTCTCTGAATATTAAATCTGTGGTGTTAATTGTATTGGACAGGTAAGTGCTGCAGGTGAGTCACATCATGGTGGAGTCCTCAAAACCCTCTGTTCCATTAGACATGTACATCCTCTTGTTGCCTCTGCTGAATTCTGCCTGGATTTCCAAAAACGTCTTATTCTTTGTTTCTGGGACAAAAAAGAAAATGAAGGTGGCCACGGAAATACAGACCACCAAAAAGACCAGGAAACAGTACTGCTGCAGTCCATTCTGCAGACAGACAGAGAGACAGAGAGACAGGTCAGGGATTCAGGTGTGACTGGTACTCTGGGTTGGACTGTACCACCGCAGGAACGTACCACTATAAAAGGAAACACCAAGCTGATGAAGAAGAAGCTGAGCCAGTTGACTGATCCGCCGATCACGTAGGCGGCCGGACGCGTGGTCTGAGTAAACAGCTCCGTAATTAAAATGTTGGTTACGCCCCCTGCAGGAGAGGATGTCACTTTTATTTACCTTTTACTTTTACACATGACATTGACTTTCTCAGACGCCATTCTGTAATCTCACAGCAACCCATCACACTGCACCTCCTGCAGACCGTCCACTCACAGACCGCCACCTCCCGTTTTAATCCAGTTGTTTTAGACCCGACGTCTCACCCTCATACAGTCATAGAAACTTACTTCCTATCCCAGCTTTCTGTGCTGCGTACCTGGTCCGAGGCCGAAGCTGAGAATGAAGGCAAACACACAGAGCATGCTCAGATACGGAACCCACGAGCTGGACTTCTGCAGGAGAAACACAGGCGTTAACAAATACACCGCTGATGAGGGCACCTCCCGTCCCTCTGCAGAACCTCAGCGGACAGCGGCTGGGCAACACTAAAGTCACATTATGAGGCAGGACCTCAGTGCAGTAGTGACCTCAACATCAACAATGTTCTGGGTTCGGTTCTTGGTCCCACGGTCCAAAACCATGCAAGGATCTGAGAGTGAAAGCTTTAATGTTGATTGGATGTTGATGTGCAGTTGTTCTAAACTCCTCTGTGTTGCAGGCGTGTTGGTGAACGCTCCTCCGTTAGCGTTTCGGTTTACCTGAAGGCTGAGGGTCACAGTGAAGCAGATGCACCACAGACACATGAGGGAATATCCTCCAATGATTAAAGCTCTTCTGCCCAGACGCTCGATCAGCAAACTCTAAACACCAGAACACATCTGCACTGAACATTTACCAACACAACATAAAAGACTTGATCCACAAAATGAACCTACAAACTCTCCTTTAATCAAACAGCCTGCAGTGAGAGGCGCTGATGATGATGAGGATGAAGAACCTGCTGCGTGCACTGAACCAGCTCGCAGTAAATATTCAATCGGAGCTTGAGCTCTCTTTTTCTTGGCTGGGTGTCTTGTTATGACAGTAATGAGAATCTGTAAACTTTAATCCTGTGCTGTGATGTTGCATTAAAACACAGTGTTGGACTTTGAGACAGTGTGTGTGTGTGTGTGTGTGTGTGTGTGTGTGTGTGTGTGTGTGTGTGTGTGTGGAGGATGTAAAATGAGGCTTTAGCAGTGAGTTTATTGGGTGGATTCATTGTGTTATTAACACTCACACAGGTGAGGGCCGTCAGACACTCACACGCTCCGGTCCCCACGGTGACGTACGGAATCTTCTCGTCGGGAATTCCAGCCTCTCTGAAGACGTACTCTGCATAAAAATATATCTGACAGAGACACAGGAGGACATGAGGCTTCTGATTTCCAGCCTCACTGTGCACTGACCTCATGTCCTGATGGTGACAGCTAGTGTTCTAAATCATAATCTCTGTCTGGACGGCGCTCACTTGTCCTTTTGTCCTTCCT
>JAFMOD010000281.1:8312-25899 GCA_019802435.1 Corydoras maculifer | reverse complement strand
GTTTAGAAATCGTGGCGTCGCTCTCAGGACATTCCAGTCTGGTGAAGGGTCTGTCGTGGGATCCTGTAGGAAAGTACGTGGCGTCTCAGGCAGACGATCGCAGTCTGAAGGTTTGGAGAACCATCGACTGGCAGCTGGAGACCAACATCACCAAACCCTTTACCGAGGTGAAACTCACACACACACACACACACACACACACACTTTTCTGTTCAGTGAGTTTTAAGCTTGCTATCTTCCTCTCTGTCTGTGATCTGGACCATGGTGCATGGCGGGCCTGTGGGTCCAGCAGACGAGGGTTCGTTACTGTTTGAAGACGATGTTCTGTGTTTTTTAAACAATTGTTCATTTAGATCCAAGAATGAATTGATTTGATTTTGAAGGTCAAAGGTCACTGTAAAAAAAACTTAATGTAATATGATTGTATGTTCTCCTGACCCCACAGTGTGGAGGAACCACCCATGTTCTGCGTCTCAGCTGGTCTCCCGATGGTCAGTATCTGGTTTCGGCTCACGCCATGAACAACTCCGGGCCGACGGCGCAGATCATCGAGCGGCACGGCTGGAAAACCAACATGGACTTTGTGGGCCACCGTAAAGCCGTGACCGTGGTGGTGCGTTCAGTAGAGGGTTCGTTCTGGAAAACTTTGTGCAGAGCTTTGATTTCACTCTCATTAATGAGATCGTTTGTTTTAAATGTGCGCGTAGAAGTTCAACCCAAAGATCTTTAAGAAGAAGCAGAAGAACGGTGGTTCCTCTAAAACCGGCTGTCCGTACTGCTGCTGCGCTGTCGGCAGTAAAGACCGCTCCCTCTCTGTCTGGGTAACATCATCCTCATCATCTTACTCCTTCATCTTCATCATTTCCTTACTCTGTTCTTCTTTATTCTCCTCCTCATCCACTTTCCTCCTGCCACCATACATTATTAAAAACCCCAAGATTCGTGAATCAACTTGTGAGCTGAGTGAATCGATACACCCCCAAAACTAATACTATATTATACAAACTGTTTATATATAAACTCTCATTAAGCTCATGTCATCCTCATCCTCATGTTATCTTTTTTTTAAATTACACACATTATGCCTTATTTCTTTAAGGTTAAGTTGATGGGATTTGATTGGTTACCTGAAGTATTGCATTGTTTTATGTGTGTGTGTGATTTGTAGCTGACGTCTCTTAAGCGCCCTCTGGTGGTCATTCATGATCTGTTTGATAAATCCATCATGGACATTACGTGGTAAGTAACGTTATAAGCTTTATGTTTTATTTATTAAAACTGCATAGTTTTTGAGACTGTTCTCTTCCTCTTATGTAGTGGACTAATTAAATAAAACGTACACAGGATTTTGTGTTTAATTACTATTGCATTCTTAATTATGTAATAACGGAGTTCGGCCAGCAGATGGAGCCAGATCTTTACAGATATTTTAGATGTTTTCACAAATTTGTATACCTTTTATGTTTTATGATATATTGTGTGTGTGTGTTTTTAGGACTTTAAATGGTTTGGGTTTGTTGGTGTGTTCGATGGACGGCACCGTTGCATTTCTAGATTTTTCTCAAGATGAACTTGGTGATGCACTGAATGAGGAGGAGAAGGTACACACACACACACACACACACACACACACACACACACTCACAGGTGTATACAGTACTGTTGTTTCAGTTAACCTAAATATTTCCTTGTTGTTTTCAGAATTCCATTCACCAGAATCTGTATGGTAAAAGCTTGGCAATCACCATGGAAACACAGCTCTCCTCCACCATCATCGAAAACCCGGAGATGCTGAAGTATCAGCAGGAGAACCGAAACTCCAGCAGAACTCAAACTTCAATTACAGAGAATCCCACCCCCAAAATCAGCAATGTTGTCAACGGAGAGTCACTGGAGGACATTAGAAAGGTACATACACACACACACGTCTGCATTCATGTGTGCAAATCATCATGGTTTCTTCCCAAAAGTGTAGTTTATTAATTCATTTTAATTGAAATGATTTTATTATAAACTGTTTGTTTGTGTAGAACCTTTTAAAGAAGCAGGTAGAGACCAGAACTGCAGACGGCAGGAGGAGGATCACACCATTGTGTATTGCACAACTGGATACAGGGTAAAACACACACACACACACACACATATACATGTGTGCATTTATGTGTACGTGTTCCTAACAGCTCCTCCACATGTGTGTCACTCTGGTTATAAGTTATTGTGATGTGTTCTTTGATGAGTGTTTATAAATGAAGCCGCCTTAGGTTCTCAAATGAGTTGTCAGACGGCTTAGTGTAGAGAACCGGGGTCTGTAGGAGACCCCCCACGAATCTCGTGATGTCGGTTGTTCTGTTTGTAAGTTTTTCTCTGTGATCCTCAGGAAGAGAGCCACATCTAAAGAACAACAAACTTTAAGTTCCTTATAAATGAGATTAAAGTGTCCCAGTGAATCCAGAGGAAAGAGAACAGCATGTCCAGAGAACCTTTCAATAATGTGTGTGTGTGTGTGTGTGTGTGTGTGTGTGTGTGTTCACAGAGACTTTTCTCCTGCGCTGTTTAACAGTGTACCCATAATGCCCGGCTCGTCCGTCACACAACACTCCTCTGATTCCAACACGGCAAACTCTCTGAGTCTCCGAGTCTCACAGGACGCCGTGGCTCCGTCTCAATCCAAACCCAATCAAGAACCAGGGGCTGTGTCCCAAACCAAAACTACTGACACTAAGGACAGGTTTGTAAGGCACCCCCCCTCCCCCCGCACCACAGTGACCTCTAACTCCTCTGAGTGAAACTAAAGCATTACACTGTAAGAATACAGTCAGCGTTCAGAGAGTTCCTGCTGAACTGTAGGGAACCCCTCCGCTGGTTCTGGATTTAACATTTTAGTTCCTGAGATAAAGATATGCTCGTGGATGTTAAATGGATTGGGACACGGCTCGGTTTGTTTGTTTTTACATGTGATCCGTCTCTCCCTGTGTCCCTCTGTCTCTTTGGGGTGACTCTCAGCCTGCTGTTGACCTCCACCTCTAAAATCGAACCAATGAAAGCTCTGGATTCTCGCTTTACCGAAAGATCGAAGGTGACGCCAGCCCTGCCTACCTCTCATGCCCCCCTGAGCACTGCCTCCACAGACAGGTACTCACGATGTCACGCCTGATGGTTGCTTTGGGTAATGGAGTAAGGGGGACTGTGTTCTAAAGGGCTGTGTTCTGGTTCTCTCAGGATAAAGGACACAAATATCGTGGTCATTGCAGCGAGTGCAGTGAACAACGCGAGTGTTGTGGGTCTAAAAGACTGTAGGGTGAGGGAGGACTCCAGCAGTGACAGTGAGGACAAGGTGGTACAAAAGACACTGCCCTCTCTGGCCAAGCGCAGGAACGACCTGGATTCTGTGGAAGTGGTGGAGAAAAGGAAGAAAGGCCGACCCAGAAAAGAACCCAAACTGATGATGAATGTTCCACATGTCTATACACAGGTACACACACACACACACACACACACACACACACACACTTCACTTTGACTTGAATGGAATATTTCTCTGTAATTTTTGAGTAAACGTTTTCAACAGCTTCAGTATTTTAACCTCACGGCTGCAGCGATGTGTTTTATAATAATTATAGCAGCATCTTACCTTTTTAATATCATCTTCAACCCAAAATAAAATTCATTCATGTGTATTTACATTAATTATATTACAGATTCACTTTAATCTATGTATCATTATGATAATGAGGTAAACATCAATGATTGGTTATAGACATCAAATGATATTTATGATAAATGCACAACAATTCTCACAGAAACACTGAAATCCTGTAGAACGCTTTCTTTAAGGTTTGGAAGCTCATGTTTTGTGTGTGTGTGTGTGTGTGTGTGTGTGTGTGTGTGTGTGTGTGTGTGTGTGTGTGTTAGACTCCAGCTCCTATTGATAAAGACATGTTGAAAGTTGCTGCTCCTGTATCGACATCAAAGCTTCATACACCTGCTCTACAGAAATCATTCAGCACACAGGTATACACACACACACACACACACACACACACACAGACTTTTATTAGATATTCTTCTACAGATTGGTATTTAGATATGTGTGTGTGTGTGTAGGTGGGGACAGACCCCGTTATGTATCTTGAGGTGGAGAATGAGTTGTGTGTCGTTGCCGGGTCACGGATCAGTCAGCTCCGCTTCAACACACCCGGCATGGAGTGGAACACCGTGCTGACCAGCCGTGTCGTCATGGCGATGGCCAGCAGGTATGAGCACTCACACTCGCACTGGTCACTTTTTTTGTGAGGGCGTGACATCACTGCCTCTGTCTCTATAGTGACGTGGTTGCCGTGGCTTGTGAGGACCGGACCTTGTCGGTGTTTTCCACATCAGGACGGAGGCTGTTCCCGTCAATCATGCTCTCTGCTCCCATCTCTGCCTTACGCTGCTCCGCCCACTTCGTGATGGCGCTCACCATCTCAGCCACGCTGTCTGTCTGGTACTGACTCCGCCCACCGTGTCTGATCATTACAGTCTGTCATCTGCACTGTTTATAAAAATAATACAGTCTTTAGAATTAGAAAACTATAATAATGTACCGTTCATTAGTTTGTAATGAGCCCGTTACATGTTCACAGGTATACAGCATGAGCTCTTATAAGGAGTGTGTGTGTGTGTGTGTGTGTGTGTGTGTGTGTGTGTGTGTGTGTGTGTGTGTGTGTGTGTGTGTAGGGATGTGCAGAAACAGGTGGCTCTGGTTAAAAATGAATCTCTCAGCTCTGTGTTATCAGGTGAGACTTTATCCATTGTAATAAAACTTTAATAATTAGATTTAATCTGTTATTTTTTTAAAGGAATGTTTAATAAGATGTGGATTCAGATAAACCCGGTGTGTGAAGGTTCCAAACTAAACCCAGAATAAATGAGAAGAACCTCTGTCTGCAGGTTCTGATACAGTGGTCTCCTCCATGCTGACCGATCGGGGCGTTCCTGTGGTGTCGCTTTCCAACGGCAAATCCTTCTGCTTCAGTGCTGCTATGGAGACGTGGTACACACACACACACACACACACACACTCACATAAAAGATACATTACACACACTTACCCACACACATGCACATGTACAATAATATAGTAATATAGAGATATCACAGAGGATCTTATACACTCTTATTTATTTATATATATATATACACACTTCAAACTATAAATGTGTGTGTGTGTGTGTGTGTGTGTGTGTGTGTGCACTTTTCAGGAATGTAATTGGTGATATTCAGGATTGTCTGGTTCAGTGTGCAGATTTTAGTAACTGTATTACTTCCCATAATGCAATGGGATCCACCGGCCCTCTCGCCACCACTCAGGGACGTAACCTCAGGTATGAGCACTCTGACAGCTGGCTTTTCTCAAGCTCGTTAATTACATCCTGTTCTATACACTTCAGTGTGTGTGTGTGTGTGTGTGTGTGTGTGTGTGTGTGTGTTTCTCAGTTCGGGGAGGTTAGCATCGCGGCTGTCTTCCACTCCTCATCATGTTCAGCAATTAATGACTCTGTCGTTTCTGGAGAACCAGCTCTCCTCCACCCTCATCCTTCACTCCACTAATGAGTACAGACACTGGCTGCTCATCTACACACGCTTCCTGGTTAACGAGGGTGAGGAACCGAGACAAGGAACCTTCAGAATGTTATTCATTACAAACGTGGTTCTTAAAACTCAGCTTTTCATTTAAAATATGTTTTAAGAGACATGAAACACAAGGTGTGTAATGTGTGCTTATACATACATCCTGTGTGTGTGTGTGTGCGTGTGTGTGCGTGTGTGTGCGTGTGTGTGCGTGTGTGTGCGTGTGTGTGCGTGTGTGTGCGTGTGTGTGTGTGTGTGTGTGTGTGTAGGTTATGAACAGAGGCTAAGGGAGCTCTGTAAGGATTTATTGGGTCCGGTTCATAAGTCCAGCAGCAGTGCATGGGAGCCGACCGTACTGGTGAGCTGTTACTTTGATGATCATTACACACACACACACACACACACACACACACACGTGTGATGAATGTGTGTATGACGTGTGTACACATGGTGTGTTTAGGGATTAAGAAAGAGGGAGCTGTTGATGGACATTCTTCCTGTAGTGGGTCAGAACCTGCGCTTTCAGCGTCTCTTCACTGAGTATCAAGACCAGCTGGATCTCCTCCACCTTAAATAGCACTTAATTCCTGACCACGCCCTGAACTAACAAGCCCCACCCACCCACCCACCCACCCACCCGGCCAGCCTCTTCCCTCTGATACACTGCTGTTTTTATAGGACTAATGTAGATTTGAGTGCAGAGTGATGTATCTCTCACTCCCTTTTATCTCCCCTTCATGCTTTCATATCTCTCTCTCTCTCTCTCTCTCTCTCTCTCTCTCTCACTCTCACTCTGTCTCTCTCTCTCTCTCTCTCTGTCTCTCTTCTTATTTTCTCTGCCTGTCTCACTCGTCTCTCCCTGTCTCACCCCTCATGTTATAAAAGGTTATGCTGTTGAGTGAATGCAGATGCAGTAAATAATGAGACAGACGAGATGAATGAGTGACAGTTTGAAGCTCCGCCTCCTCTGTTCTTTCTTTTCTATTTGTAAATGTTTGTAAAATTTCCCTTTTGGTCGATTTGTATGAAAAGATTCAACAAAACACACTTTAGAAAAAATAAATTCTCAAACAGATTGTGTGTGTGAGTGTGTGATGCAACATCCTTGTTGTGTTCGTGTCAGGTCTGCAGAGCCTATCCCAGTCGTTTGTTAGTATAATAAATCACCTGCAGCAGTTTTGCTTAAACACTTTGCATCTTCACAGCACTTTACTGCGGTTCAGCAGAACGACATGAGTCAGGTGGAACAGCGCAGGGTTAACCGACACTTTAATGACCTTAAAATGATTGTACTTTATGAAATCATGGTTGGTCATCTTTAAAAAAAACTATACTAATAAAAAAAGAACAGAAAAAAACAGAAACTAAAGATTAACAATCTTCTAATTATTATTATTTTTATAAACCTGAAGAAGTGGGGGGGGCATTTCTAACATAAATATCACCGTGATAAACACCGTGCTCTCAGGGACCGTTCTGGCTTTAAGCACCATGTTTGGGCCCCAGAGTTACACGGGGACCTTTTCAAATGTGGAATTTTACTTCATTTGTCATGTGTTAGAAATTGATTTTAGCATCAGAGGAGGGAGTCACATGGTTCAGGGTTCAGCTGCTTTTGGGTTTGAAAGGGTTGTGATGCTTTCTGAACTTTTCTCACCTGAAGAAAGATGAACACAAACTGGGTTCCAGGACAAATGGTTTTATTGAGAAAAACGAATGTAATCCAAGACCAAACCCAAACTCTCAGAATGTTTAAACACGTTGCACAGAAACAGGTCAAAGACGTAAAACTGTAAAGTCCATTTTTAAATAAAACCAAACCAAAAAGTCACACATTTACTGCTGATAATTAGAACATCTGCATTAATCATTACATGAATTCAATAAATAATTGTGACATAAAGCCCAAGTTCCCATAATGTCAGAGGAGGACTGAGACGATCCAGTGCAGTAGTTCAGCTAAAAAGTGCTGAGGATCAAAAATTAAACTAAACATGGAAAATAATAACAAAATAAAGATACGCTCATTTTTATATTCTGAAAAACATGAGAGTTCATGTACAATAATGAAAAAGAAATATTCTATAACATGTTCTCTTCTATAATAACATTACAGATTGACCACTTTGGCGACAGTAAACTGTTTAAAATAATAACAGCCCTCATTCTTCATGAGACTAAATTCATCTGGAAACACGGGGCTTTGTGATTAAAGCTGCTATTTAAACTATTTATAAAATATATATATAATTTTAGTGTAAATAGTATAGTATAGTGTAATAGTGTTTAGTGTAATTCGTCATCAGTGAAGTCTTCACCTGACTGGATCTATATTTAAACACAGAGGTCATCAGCGATTTCAAAATGCTTCTCTTCCAGCTTCAGAAACACATTTCCACCTGGTTGCTTTCTGAAGTTCACAGACGTGAAGTTGATCCCAAACTGCTGCAGTTTCTGATCGAACTGAATTTCAAACAATAGATTATTATTATTATTACCAGCAGGACCAGGAAACCCATGATAATGTATTATTACAGCAGATTAAAGAAGCTTCTTAGGTTTCTGCAGTAATGGAACATTATGAAGGATGAGACTGACCTGCTTCAGTAGAGCTGCCTGAACTGCAGGATCGCTCATGTCCTGGTTCGACTGAACTTTAATCCTGATCTGCTTCTGTGTGATGATTACTGCAAACACATGTCAGTCCAACATTAGTGTTTAGTGTAGTTCATTAACACTGGAACTGAATGATGTTAAATATTACTGTAGATAACCTCTGTGACAGATGAAGGCCAGGTTATAAGCAGAACATGGTCCATCATTAGCCAAACCATAAGATAAATAAGCACAGTTTTCATTTCTATTTAAATTATCAGGTTTAAGAGGTAACCAGATGTTGAAGGTAAGAGGCGTCTGGTCTGCAAATTTCCAGGTGTCTCTGTAAAGTCCAAACCAGGTGCTGGAGGAGATCTTCTCCATCAGAGCAGCATTTTCAGTTTCAGTTCTGGAGCTGGCCAGGTCCTTGTGGTTCTGTCTGCAGAAGGTCTGAGCATCTCTCCAGGTCAGAGTGTTGGAGTAATAAATGTAGCTGTTGCTGATTTTGTCTGTTAAAGAAAAAAAAAACGATAAAAAACAAACATAATAAGTATAAATATATTGTCTCATTAAAAAAACTGCCCATAACTTTGATTTATACCCCAAATTATTATTTTTCGAAACTGGTGTTCCACAAGGTTTTTTTTTATCATTATTGTAAAGTGCATATTCTTTGTTTATGATTTTATGTATTAAGATAATAATATAATAGTCTTATCAACAAATAAACTAACAACTTAATGACATATATCATAATTATTTGTATGTGTAATTAATTATTTAAAAACTAATGCCAGAATGGAAAAGCTTCACCCCAATACGCAATAATCAGAAGTGATGCTCTCTGTATGGCTTTATGCTTCTCTTACTTTGTTCTTGTGGAGTTCTGATTCTTTACATGTTGCTTTAGTTCATTACGGTTTTTGAATTATTTATTAACATCTTCAACACTGCATTTTAATTAGGTTAGATCTGGACTTGACTTAATAATTAATAAGAATTAATAATACATTTAAAAAACTACGTCATGCAGAGTTTTTGAACAAAAACATACAGAGACTCACCATCAAAACACAGGAAGGGTAGAGCAGTTAAACAGTTCTCATCAAACCATCCAGATGGACTGATTCTTGCGCACTCTAAACGTCCACCTTGGTTGTCAGGTTTGGTCCCGTACCACTTTCTCATGGTTCCTAGTGGCTCACCTCCCAACGACCAGTGCCAGGTGTTGACATTGAGACACAGTCCGATCCAAACACATTGACCTAAACTATTAGCTGCTATTAAACCCTGTACTGTATTCAGCTCTTCAGCCGTTTCGATGGTTGCCAGATCCGTGTAGTTGGCTCTACAGTAAGTTTGAGCATTACCCCATGTTGTCTTTGTTTGGACTGCATAGTACTTATGACGGACTGGTTCAACAAACAGGATTCCTGTGTAAAAGAATTTAAAATTTTTATATGTTTTTGCACCCAAATATCACATATGCTGCTTTATTCTTTTGGTAACAATTTAGATGTGTTTTTTTGGTTTTACCCTTTTTAAATCTGATAGCATGTTTAAAGGATAGCATGTAATTGTTCATATGTAACTTCACCTGTGAGAATCAGGAGGATAATGAGTCCGGTCTTCATCACTCAGGTGTAACTTCTGATTCTGTAAAGAATTAAACACAGTGAGGAGAATCTTCCACATCAAGCTTCTTCTTTATTCTTATTTGCTAATCTTCAGTTCAGTACGTTTGCACCTGAAGGCTGAAGTAACTCAGGTCTGATGTTTATTGGCTGTGTGACAAGCCAAATGTGACCGTTTCATATCAGATCTGATTCACTTTGATATGTGGCCCTAAATATGATGCATACATGATTTATGATCATTAAATTTAAATGAGGATCTCAGAAGTCCATGTATGTGACTATAGATCTGTATGTTTGAACCTTCTTCCATGATCCAGCACCTCCAGAGAGGAGAAACATCAGCTCTGCTTATTCACATCTCTGTGTAGATAACGCTGTCCTCTGACTGTCCTCTGACTGCTTTCTGTCTGTCCTCTGTCTGTCCTTTGAGTTTATGACGTTGATGTGCACAGTGTGCAGTTTGTAGTACAGATGTATTTACAGTAAAGACAGATTCAGGTTATAATCAGAACATTTAAACACAGAGCTATATTTAATAATTCTAAAATCACAGTCAGATTCATTAATTTAAACGATCAGCCTGAACAGAATACATATGAATGTATACTTTAGACATGTCAGACCTTTAGTACTCACTGAGCTGTAGAACCTTTTATGTGAGATGGCTGTGAACCGAGACACGGAGGATCGTCTCTGTCCCTCTGATCTCAGAGCAGTTGATCTGAAGCGTCTCTGTCTTGTTTTTTGGATGTGAAGCAGCTCTTGTGTCTGATTATGTTCTTTCTCCCATGTGCTCATTTGTCTATGTTTTCATTCCGCTCCCACCTCTGCTTTCTGATTGGCTCCTCCTTTACACACACGATTTTACAAAAAAAAGTTCAGGTTTGATTCATAATTTTGATAAAGAGCAAATTTGTAAACTAATTCTACATTCTCATATTTTACTGTTTAATAGTTCATTTAAGATACTTATTATTCCAGTTCTGTAAGTGGAATGGTTCTCTTTATTTTTATAAATACAAGCCTTGATCTGATCAACAGTCTGATGTCACCACTGTCTGATTCTCCATTTTTGATGCTTCAGTTACAAAGTTAGTTTTCAAATGTGTTGAATTAATAAAAATAACATTTGTCATCAAAACATTAATTAGAATGAACCTGATTCTGGTTCTTCCTCGTGACAGGTCTGCGGTGGTCACAGTGTGAAATTTGTTATTATAATGAGTCGCTTGGTTCAAAGTTTTGTTTAAAACCTTTTGCATGTGCGCATTTAGTTCAGTCCAGCAGAACAACAAAAAGTCAATTAGAACACAACGATCATTTCAACTCTGTAGATACATACAGACGATCCGGACCCGTCCCAAATAAGAGCTGGATTCACCTCCACAGAATCTGTTTTAATTCTTACATCAAGTGTTTTAAATAACATTTCTCTCACTGTATTGCAATTGTTTAGAACTGATTTAAGAGAAAAAAAGTTTCATGTGGATAGAGGTCCAGATGTTGTAAACGGGACCCAGAATGTGCAGTGTTTGAAATGTATATTATGTGATTTTGGTTTTGTTTTTTTGGTTTTGATTATGTGGTTTTATTGGATGTTGTGTGAACATGTAGACATGGAGAGGCAGGCAGAGGATATGCAAACTGCTGAAATGTTGTTACATAAGAATTCAAAGAATGATGTGCAGGAACATGTCATTTGCGAAAAAAAACCAAAACAAAGTGTTTTAAGAAATACTATATTACGGCAAATATGATTTTGTTTCTATAAGAAATTCTAAGAGGGAGAATGTAATTCCAGCAAAACCTTCTTTATTGACACTATATTATAATAAGTATTTGTTGGCTGGTATTCAAAAACCTGCTGATTAAGTTAAAAATAAGGTATAAATATAATTTGTACAACTAGAGCAGAAACAGTCCATTCTGTGAGTCTCCATAACCTTCAACATCTCACTGAAGTACATTTTTTGATGCAAAAGTGTTTGTGTGTCAGACTTGTGACAGGCCATGGTGGTTTCTTGCCATGAGCACTGGGATAGGCTTGAAAGGTCAATTTCCAGCCCTGGTTAAGATTAGCTTTTATTAATAGTATGTTTAAATGTCTTTACTTTGTACAATAGTGCACATTAAAGCATTAAGCGAGGCTAAAATCATTTTATTTTCAAAGCTGATCAGGATCAATGAAGTAATATTCTAATAAAACATGATCCCAGGACCAATCATAGGAATTCATTTAAACACTATCACACCCTGACACTTTATTCACTGAAAGTTCTCCTTTTTTTAATATCATAATTAATTAAATGTATTTTTTAAATGTCTATGATAATTCCTCACTGTGACCACTAGTAGGAGCTCTTACCACCAAACATGAGTCACATGAGTATAAGATGGACGTTGAACTGCTTATTTCATTCACACAGAGGAGGCGGGCAGTCGGCTTAAAGCATGAAATCTGATTTATTTTAAAGTCTGTTACCGAAAGACAAATGTATTTGAAAGGCCTTCTGAAGTAATTAAGATAATGTTATTAATACATTAAATAGAGAGATGATGCAGAGCAACAACTATGAGCTACCATGAGTATCTACAAAATGTTTAGCCTGCACACAGTGAAGCCAACATTACAGATTAATAAACTGTCGAGCTCTTGGGGTTGGGTTCATTTGTTTGTCCTTTAGTTTTGCTTTCACACTTTGCATGGGAGAGAGATTGAAGTGCAGCAGCATAAAAATAGTTCAGGTGGAACAAATTCAAACCTCGGGATATTCAATAAGAAAATCCGGACTCAGATTTTAATTAAACATTTTTAATTAATAGATTACCTGCTCTGATTATATGAAGCACAAACCCACTGATCATGCTTAAAATTGTCAGACATTTGGGTTTGATAAATATTGTGCCAACTGTCATGTTTGGGGGGGGATAATTAATGACGGTACTGTTTTAGGGTATGAGCCTAAGCCAATATGTCAGTATTGTTTCAACCTTATGGGAACAGTTTAGAGAAGAGTCTTCTTTGTTGACTTTGCATGACTGTGTTAAGGCAAGTTTCATGGCTCTGCCGACGAACACTGGATGGAACCTGAATATTAATTAGACGGGCGGTCCTGCAGGACGCCCCCTAATGGACTCACATATAGTTTTCAGTTGTTAGAGTTTTTCCATTTGTTTAATATCTGTACATATCTGTCTCACACTGTTGTTGCTGCCCAGCCGCTCAAGGAGGACAAGTTCCCCACTGAGTCTTGGTCCTCACAAGGTTTCTTCCTTAAATAATAACATAACGGGGAGTTTTTTCTTGCCACTGTCGCTTTGGCTTGCTCTTTGGGGGTTTAAAGGCTTTTCGTTCTGTAAAGCTGCTTTGTGACGATGTACTGATGTAAAACGCGCTACAGAAATAATTTACTTGAACTTGAACTTACGAGTTTAACACCTCAACACCACAATGGAAAAATGTTTTACCAACAACAATCACCTGGGCAGAACTTTACTGGCACTGGTTTTGCTGCCACTTCTGTTTCAGAGAGAGAAGCCAGGGGGTGGGTGACCACTCAGTGTGTTTACACCAGCGAGCCTGCTATACTGCTCCACCCCCTTTTTAGGATTAGTAATAACTGCACCTTTTATATTATTATGTATACTCTACAGTTACAGTCAACATAATTTACATATCATTTTATTATGTTCACTTATCTTTTGACTGCAACGTGACTGAAATGCTGGTGCTGTATGAACGTTTTTCCAAAAGCTTGTGTTGCATAAATCATTCATTTGTCATGCAGTGGCTGTAAACTAGTTGCCCTAACTACTGAGCATCAGTTTAATTGTAGTAGCACTAAGCACTATAGAGACATCTAGAAGAAGGTGGACAGCAAGTCCAGAACGAGCAATCTGACTGTACCATTGAGAAGTTATCACATGGTTCCATCATCTTTCCTGGAGGTATGATACCTGATCTGGGTTCAGTGATTATCCTCATGCTAATTTGTGATGTAAATCTGGGCTGACCAATCAGAATGAAGCTCTTTCTGCTCTCATGGTGATCTAGATGGTAAAAGTTCTACATGAGATGTGGAACCACTGACCTGCGCAGACGTCCGAAGAAGCTATAGATGAACTTTATCTGTTTTTTTAGATAACAGGAACTGTTCAGTGGAACTATTTTAATAACTCAGTAAGTAGCATTTTTATTCTCAGTTACATGTCAGTTAACAACTCTGTTGATATTGATTCAAATAATTAATAACTCGTTCTGAAATCATTAAATGTTCTTTATTTAAACTTATTTAATTTTCTTTGACTTTATAATGATTTGTACAGAACCTGAGCTGATCATTAAGAGCTGAGTGATGGAGAAACATCTCCTCATCCTGCTGTTCCTCACAGGTGAGCTAGAACTCAATGGAGATCAATCAGAACTACTTTAGTTCCTCTTCAAACCCACTGAGCTGCTCAGTAGAAGAAAAGCACAGTGAGGTCTTTTAGGATCAGCTTACAAACACAGTAATGACATCACTGATAACAGACCTGTACTTNCAGGATGAAGGTTCAGTCGAATCAGGATGTGAACGATCCTGCAGTAATGGCAGCTCTCCTGGTTCAGGTGAGTTCCATCCTCCACATGGTTCCTCTTATAACGTACAGTTCCTCCTCAGTTCCACTTTCTCCAGCTCTGATACATGTGCTGTACTGTAATCATCACCTGATCCTGAATCAGTCATAAACATCATGTTCTGTGCTTCAGATCCAGCAGAAGTTGATGGATCATGGTTTCATCAACATGAAGGTGACCTTCAGAAAACAACCAGATGGACTGAAGTTTCATAAAACTGTTAATTAAACCTGAATCTGCATCTTTAACTTTAATTAGATCAGAATTAGATCAGGATTAGATCAGGATTTGATCAGGAGCAGTGGATTCAGTGGAAATTCAACAGAAAATGATATGGATTATTAATAATGGTTTAAATTCTGTGTAAAAAGATAAAGTAGTGATTAATTAGTTCATTTTAAGTAGCTTTAGATCAAATCTTTTTCTAAATGAACACCTGAGAATCAATTAGAATGATTCACCTGTCTCTGTTTTAACTGAATCGTCTTAATGAACATGTTGGACTTAAAAATCCCGAGAAGAGAAACTTTATTCTAGAAACGCCGATGAATCACTAAAAGAACTCACTGAACCGCCGAGCCAGAATCGACTCACTTATAAGTGAACGTGACTCAGCCCTAAACATAACCAGAAATGAAAGGGTCAGGAGATACCTGCCCGCTGACCCGCTGAACAGCGTTTGCTTGTGGATACTGTTCGGAAGTGTTAAGTCACCTACAACGTTAACTTAGAGAACTAGACTTCATGATAAAATACTGAGTCTGGTTCCTCCTCAGGTCTGAATGGCAGAGCTCCAGTTCTGTTTGAGAGATTTGTTAGTCCAATCCTTCATCTGGGTCAAAGTTTTGCTTAAATACTTTGCATGGACGCTTCAGTGAAGAGCAGCAGGATGAACAAAACAAGTCAGGTGGAACCAATCAATTAGAAACAACAGAATTATTACTAACAGATTAATAACAACTCTAATACTCCTCTTTTAGACCAAGATGATATATATATATATTTATAGGAAACGCAAAGAAAGGGGAACTGGATTATTAATAATGGTTTAAATTCTGTGTAAGAAGATAAAGTAGTGATTAATTAGTTTATTTTAAGTAGCTTTAGACCACAAAATATTTTTTTTAATTAAAACTGTTGTAGTGTGATTGAACCTAACAGAAAGTTTTTAGTTAAACTGAGTCGACTGAGACAGGAATGTCCCTTGTTGCTATTGCAGGGCAGACACATGGTAGACCTGAATGTGTTTATGTTCAGTTCACATACTAACTTTAATACTATTACCACTAATAATAATAATAATAATAATAATAATAATAATAATAATAATAAAAATAATAATAATAATAATTATCACCATCATAATAATAACTGTTATTATTATAATAATTATAATGTATGTAATGATTGTTCTTGTCTCACTTTTTGGTTTGTTGTATCATTTTATGATGTCATAATGTTCAAGCGAACATGTTTTTAACCCACAGAATAATAAATGTTTATAAAATTCTGAGTCTGGTTGTTTCTCATGTCCGATCATGTTCGATGGATTTGCATAGAGGCAATACGTAAATTTATCCAATCTTAGATCTAATCCTCAGATCAGGGTTTATTTAAAAAAAAAATCTGAAATTGATTATTTTTTGGAAAATTTTACTTGTTTAACTGAATAAAATTCAGTCTTTTTTAAATAAGCATCAGTCTTGGTTTAGTGAAGATCAGGAGAGCGTTACCTGAATGAGTGAGGTTCATCTAGATGCCTCGACTTCAGTGAAGAGAATTGTTAATGAGGGCGTTGTGGTGGTGTGATGTGAAACACGTCTGATTCTCAGGACTGAGGATCCAGGTTCGAATCAAACTTGTGTTTTCTGCTTTTAAAGGAGAGATGTTGGCTGGTATGAGCTTTTATTTATAATACTCTCTTAATATTATAATAAGAAGAAGAACATCTTTTTTTTTTACTTTTTTGTTTGCTGTTATTCATGTAATTTATTTAATTTATAACTATGTTCAGTAATTAGTTTTATATTTAACTTCCACAATTACTTAAATAAGAATTAATGCACACACATTCTAAGAGCAGAAACTGAGATGATTGGTACAGATGATGGGAGATGATATTACTGTTAAGGTCTATCAATTACCTACAGGGTCCATAAACGAGCTCAGAAATCTTTTATATGTTAATAATGTGGGGAATGCTGGAGCCTCTCCCATCCTACATTAAATAAAAGTTAAACACTCTGAAAAAACTGTTACAAAGCAGATTAACACACACACACACACACACACACACACACACACACACATTTACACTCACAAAATTAAAGCTTTGTAAACGAACCACATCATGACTTCATCTTTCCTGAGGGTATGAGACCTGATCTGGGTTCAGTGATGAAGCTCGTGCTGATTTGTGATGTAAATCTGAGCTGACCAATCAGAATGAAACTCCATCTGCTCTTACTGTGATCTGAAGAGTGAAAGTTCTGCATGAGNACACACACACACACACACACACACACACACATTTACACTCACAAAATTAAAGCTTTGTAAACGAACCACATCATGACTTCATCTTTCCTGAGGGTATGAGACCTGATCTGGGTTCAGTGATGAAGCTCGTGCTGATTTGTGATGTAAATCTGAGCTGACCAATCAGAATGAAACTCCATCTGCTCTTACTGTGATCTGAAGAGTGAAAGTTCTGCATGAGATGTGAAACCACTGAGCTGCTCAGAGATCCAGAAGAAGCTCCTGTTCACCATATAGGAACTGTTTAGTGGAACTCAGTAAGTAACAATTTATATACAGTTTTATTTACAGACTCTGTGGATATTGATTTAAATCATTAATAAGTCTTTCTGAAATCATTAAATGTTCTTGATTTGAACTGATTGGTTTTTGACTTTATAATGATTTGTACAGAAGCTGAGCTGATCATTCAGAGCTGAGTGATGGAGAAACATCTCCTCATCCTGCTGTTCCTCACAGGTGAGCTAGAACTCAATGGAGATCAATCAGAACTACTTTAGTTCCTCTTCAAACCCACTGAGCTGCTCAGTAGAAGAAAAGCACAGTGAGGTCTTTTAGGATCAGCTTACAAACACAGTAATGACAT
>JAFMOD010000280.1:802078-816126 GCA_019802435.1 Corydoras maculifer | reverse complement strand
TATGAAATGTGTACCATTTATTTTCTAGAAACAAGTGACAACTCATATACCATTAGCTTTGTATATCAAATCAGTAATATGAGCATGGAGAATAACATAAACATGAGAAATGAAACACATAATTTTATTCAGAATACCTCTAACACTCTGGTAAGTAATATTTTTTGAGTCTTGACATGAAATGTACCTTATAAAACATAAAATGAACATAATGTACATTTATACTTTTAGCTGAACAAAATCTTGAATTCTCCAACTGCTAAACCATTACAATTCAAACCAGCACACTACACGTGAGTATTATTTACTAAGCATGAAATTAAAACTAAAATGCAATTTTGCAACATTTTTCTTAACATTTTCTATAATATTAGATCACTCCAGAGCATAAAGGGTATTTATTACTGCATGAACAATATTCTAGTGTGACAGGAGGCTGCATGTGACATTTCAACTACATATTTAGATAGAAAAGGCAATTGGAGACATAAACATAGTGTGTTTTCAAAGCAATTATGTAAACGAAAACAATGTTTTATACATATATTTGTGACATATTTTTAGTAGTTATAAATATATATATATATATATATTGCATTAAAATAGAATTAGATTAAAGTACATACATGTGGATTTATTTTGACACTTGACACTGATTCATGTAATTGTTCAGACAGTTGTTTAATGGTGCAGTGTAAACATGTATTGGACTTAGACCTAAGAACTAAAAATGTCATATTACATTTGAATTTTTGCTGCTTATACTTTTACTTAGAAGTAAAAAAACATTTTTTTACTTCTTAGGGATAATATTACAGTAATTCAAGCTGATTCAGTGGAAGTTATACATCAAGGATACATCACATCACAAGGATACATCACATCACCAAGTGCATTTCTTGGTGAAATACTAAGAGAGAATGATCTGGCACCTACAACTCCTGCTGTGTATGTCATTTTTATTAAATAATGTTAATGTTATACATTTGTTTTCATAAACAACTTCAGTTTAAATTATAAACTTTTTATTATATTTTTATCGATTTAGATATACTTTACCGAAGAATGAAACAATACTAGGAACAGCATATATTAATATACAACTGGTGTTCCTAAATTTGTCTACTGTACCGAGTGAGGATCAAGTTCTCAATGCAGCTAAAAATCTGTTGGCCCCAAATGTCAGAACAGTAAGAGATGTTAATACACAAAGATTAAATGATCCAGTAAGCATACAGGCTGTGACATATAACAGTAAGTGTCCTAAAGTTCATTTCATTACAGCTGTATACTGTAAAATTATAATAATTTTATTAAAAATGTGCTTAAATATAATCTTTAATATAATTTCATTTTGTTCCTTAATTTTCCTTTAGAAACAAGTAACAACTCATACACCATTAGCTTTGCATTTCGTATCAGTAATGTGAGTATGTCTTCCAACATCGAACTGAGAAATGGAACATATCAATTGATTCAAAATGTAATTAACACCCTAGTAAGTATACATTTTTTAGGTTCTGAAGTTTAATAAAATAAGCTTTTAACAATACAAAATTCATTTAATATACCTTTATACTTACAGCTAAACACCATCCTGAATTCTCCAAGTGCACATAAATTTGAATTTAAACAAGCGAACTATACGTAAGTTGATGATACAAATACTAAAAACTTTTTTGCCCCATTTTTTTATATTAGTGCAGTAATTTTAAGTCAATGGTAAACTTGTGTTATATAACCCTAATCATAGTGTGTCATAGTAGACAGTACTCAGTGGCAGGCTTTCAGGGCCTTCAAGGACATCTCTGAAGACCTAAAAATAACAGAATCACAGGCTGATGTTAATAGGCTGATGATGTTGTATTTTATCCATGAATATTGAATAATTCTAAATGTCTGCTTACTGTTAAAGTGTTTCTCTGGTTGCATCATTCCAGATCTGTATTTTCTTACTAAAACATGTAACCAGTCACATTTAAAATATTTCTGCCTATGCCTTTAGAATGAATTGTTCTGATTCTGTAGCATTAAATAAGTGTAGATCAACTTGTTGCTTTAATCAGATCTTGAGTTGGTAAACCAGAGCCTTCTAGTGGGCTTAGATTTTCTCTGCATATTCATGTCCTTTGATTGGAGAGTACTTTTGATGAACAGACATTTTAAGCCAGTTAAAACTTAGCATTAGCTTTGATGGCTACTAAGTTCTTGATGGAACTACATTTTGTGTATAAATAATTAGAATTTAATCAGGATCATTTTTAGTGTTATTTTACTAAATAATTATGCAATTTTGAACAATTAATGTTGGTAATTATTTTGTGTGGCTACGCAAGTACGCATGCAACAGTGGGTGGGGGAGGGTGGTAAGGGCCGAAGACACAATTTCACAGGCTGATAAGTAAAGGTTTTATTTACACATTATTTTATATTCATTAAAACACATGTTTTTTTTTCTTCTTAGGGGTAATATTACAGTAATTCAAGCTGATGCAGTGGAGGTTATTGGGCAAGGATACATCACTTCACCAAGCCCATTTCTTGATGAAATACTAATAAAAAGTGGTCTGGCACTTACAACTCCTGCTTCCATCACAGTCATAAAACCTGTAACTGTTGGGATGCTTACAACAGGAGGGTCTACTGCTTGGGTCCTGGCCATTATTATTCCTTGTGGTATAGCGATCTTACTTATACCCTTGTGGATTCTGCTATGTGTAAGTATTTTAAATCTGTGTATATAAAATATAAATAAAGTGTGGATTGTAATAAAATTTTTTGTCTTAAATACTTCCGGAAATATAACATACATGTTTTATTCTCTCCTCTCAGTGTTTGCTGTGTGGATGCTGTGCTGGAATAAAAAGGCGTTTTAAGAGAAGACGTTCCTACAATGTTCAATACACAACAAGATATGATCTTTTCTAGACCATTTAAAAAAAGAATGATAAACTTTACAAACTTCTGAACAGGATTAAGTGTAAATACAATTAAGTGTTATGTCCAAGACAAATATGAATGTGTATGTGATGATTATATTTTTTCATTGTTCTGAAATGTGATATGTCATAAGAGTAGTTAATTTAGCTTACTTTGCTGTTACAAAAATGCACATCATATCATTATTAATTGTTTTACTTAGTAACAACTAAATTAAAGCCTATTTATTGTAGAAAGAATATTTATTGTATTTGAAATGTGCTGATTTAATTTATTTATGTATAAATTAAACTTATTACACTGATACATTGAGTCCCATTGGTTTTCTTTTCTATTTAAGTAATTGGTTTTCAGTTCCTTACTAAAATTTGTTGTTCAATCAGGTGCCCCTATTTGCTTCAGTACAGCAAAGGTTAGCATGGCACAAGCCAAGTTAAAGACACTCATCCCACAAGAGCGGGTGTGTCCCCTAAAGGTGGATCTTTCAATAAGTTCCTTGTCTCCCTTTCTTTAGTTTCCTTTTATACATTCTTTATGCTCAGTCTGATGCCTCCTACCTTTGTCTGTTTGTTCCTGTTTGTGTATTGTTTGTGTATTGTTTTGGCAAACTGTACTGGGCAGCATTCCTTTCCCGGTTAGTAAATGGATCTGTATGTTTTTCTTAACTTGTTTTTCTTGTGTGATTAGTTGCTTCCATGCTGCTTCTAAGCATTTTCATTTTCCTAAACTTTTTACTCTTGTAAAAGATTGTAAGTAACATATGTGCATTGTTACTTTGAAATACTGACTTGGTGTTTGTAATTTTTTTAATTTCAGGTTTAATCTATCATTCTGTTTACCATTTTTCATCCTGATTAATGTTGTGTCTCTCATAGATAATGTCAGAATGTTATATTGGCACTTATTCCTGTTTTTTCACTTAATTTTTACAACCCCAATCAAGAAAAAGTTCAGACACTGAAATTCTTCATGGTGCCTTCAATCTTTTTGCAATCTGTGTTGTAGGGGACACAACATGCAAATCCCTTCCAATCTTTCTTTAAGGTAGATTGTTTTGGAACATTTCAATTATTCTTACACACTTTTTTGACTAAATGACCTGTTTATTTTGCTCTGCCTTTCCTGTATGCTTTATTTTACCAAATCTGATAATCAATCAGATAATTTTACAATCACCAATTATTAAAGCATTCAGGTAATTTATTAATTGCTCACAGTTACTTAACTAACATGAGTAAAACTACCGTAAAAAAAAATCTGGCCTCTTTTGTATACACAAATTCACGCATCCACAAGAATTACCCCCTTCCCAAAGCCTAGTATGTTTTTATGAGGGTGGTCCCTTGGTTGAGGTAATGGATGTTCTAAAAAATTCTTGCATTAGGCATGGGCCATGGATGTCTTTAGCTGGAACTCAGGAGTGTTCAGCCCACCAAATTTTCCACTCTACATGATTTGATTTGCTTGTTTAGTGCATATGGTTATGTTCACTAAGGTCCATAAGGTAAACTGATGTCCCTGTATTAAATTACGGACAGGTTTAAATGGCAACACATTAAATGTGGCTGAAATCTAATCTTTGTAAAGCAAACTAATAAATAGTGAAAAGCAGTTATTCTAGGGGAATAGCTGATATGGATATGGGCATATTTCACCCATGAAAAGACAGTCACACTTAAAACCTTTGCAAAAGGACATAAAAACCTCCATATATCTTGATTGATAATAATAATCCTGCGGTTATTCATATTTTCAATTGATTCATTTATGTGAAAAAATGTTACCAATATATTATCCAAAATTTATCCAAAGCTGTTAATACTTATGAAAGGGGATTGTGATTTTAAAAAATGACGTTACTGTGAAGAGCAATGCAAAGCTTATTCCCTTTCTTTGTGATTAATTTAAATTTTGCAGCAGCAAGGCAAACGGATTATCTAATATACCACGCCCAATAGATCCAATTACACATTACTCAGAAGCCTGAGAAGTTCATGGCTTCAAGTTTCATAAAGGGAATGTTCCTGGCACGAAGTCAGTGTGGCACTCAATTGGTCTGGTTGGGGAAGAGTATTTTTGACAAATCAGTATCACGCACAGACACACAGTCGTCCTTTGCACCTTTGCATGGGCGGCACGTGGTTAGCACGTTCGCCTCTCAGCGCTAGGGATTCCTGGTTCGAATCCATATATGTGTGGAGTTTTTATGTTCTCCCTGTGTCTGCGTGGGTTTCCTCCGGGTTCTCCGGTTTCATCCCACAGTCCAAAAACATGGATTAAGGTCAATTGAACTCTCTAAATTGCCCCATATAGAGTGTGTCTGTGTGAGTGAGTGTGTACCCAGCAATAGATTGGCGCCCTGTCCTGAGTGTATCTGCCCAGCGCCCGAAACGTTCTCCCCTGGATGGGCATGGGGAACCCCATCGTGAACCCTAAAAGAGGATAAAGCGGAAGATAATGGATGCCATGAATCCCTAGTGCTGAGAGGCGAACGTGCTAACCACTAAGCCACTGTGCCAGCCAAATTTATATTGTGATTCAGAAAAATTTATTAACATTTGCATTGCATATAGTACATGAAACGAAATAGAAATTATGGCTTACGGAACCAGATTTACCCTAAAATTAGTTTCTCTATCATTTATAAAAAAAAAAATTATAAATAAAATATAGATGTGCATTATATATACAGCTACAAATATAAACATAGCAGCAAAACAGATAAAGCAGCAACTGGATATGTAATTTGCAGCATGTAAATGAGGTGGATAAGATGAAAGATTTTGGAGATGAATAATAAGATGTCTCGTGTCGTGGTGTAAAGTGTCCATGAAAATTATGTTTTGTTAGGTAGAGTTTATGAGTCTCACTGCTTTGGCTATGAAGCTATCTCTCAGTCTGGTAGTCCTACACTTATTGTTCTGCCTTCTTTTTTGAATTGCTTAAACACATTTCTCTTCCATTTCTCTTAACGGTAAATACAAATAATTACACATACTAAATTATTGAAACCTTTGACTCTACCTGCAAAACCAAACTTTTGCCTTAAAACAGTTCAAACAGTATTAGAAATATTGTCAAAACAGACCTTGAGACAATCAAAATGTATAAAATTACAGTCATTACCCACGTCACCAAAAAAGAAAACACAATAATCACATCATGAAGCTGCAGAAATTATTTTTGTTGTCCATAAAGGAAAATGCATTTTCAAAACAAAAGTACTGGTGAACAAAAATAGGTAATTATGCATTGTTTCACAGAAAAAGAATAAATAATATATATATATATATATATATATATATATATATATATATATATATATATATGTAAATATTCATTCATTCATTATCTCGCGCTTTATCCTCTATTAGGGTCACGGTGAGGTTCCCCATGCCCATCCAGGGGAGAACGTTTCGGGCGCTGGGCAGACACACCCAGGACAGGGCACCAATCCATCGCTGGGCAATATATATATATATATATATATATATATATATATATATATATATATATATATATATATATATTACATTCGGTCATTTACATTACATTCGGTCATTTATTGGACGCTTTCATCCAAAGCGACTTACAAGGTGAGCACAGGGTTTATCACAACATCCCTGGAGCAATGAGGGTTAAGGGTCTCAAGGACCCACACTGGTAACTTCAGTGGACCTGGGATTTGAACCCCCAACCTTCAGATTGATAGCCCAACGCCCTGACCACTGAGCTACCGTGCCCCGTGGTTAGCACGTTTGCCTCACAGCGCTAGGGATTTCCGGTTTGAATCCCCATCTGGGTGGAGTTTCCATGTTCTCCCCGTATCTGCGTGGGCTTCCTCCGGGTTCTCCGGTTTCCTCCCACAATCCAAAAACATGGATCAAGTTAATTGAATTCTCAAAATTGCCCCGTTTAGAGTGTGTCTGTGTGAGTGACTGTGTGCCCAGCGATGGATTGGCGCCCTGTCCTGGGTCAGTCTGCCCAGCGCCCGAGACGTTCTCCCCTGGATGGGCATGGGGAACCCCACCGCGACCCTAATAGAGAATAAGCGGGAGATAATGAATGAATGAATATATATAAATATATACATATTATATAAATATATATATATATTCATTCATTATCTCACGCTTTATCCTCTAGTAGGGCCACAGTGGGGTTCCCCATGCCCATCCAGGGGAGAACGTCTCGGGCGCTGGGCAGACACACCCAGGACAGGGCGCCAATCCATCGCTCGGCACACACTCACTCACACAGACACACTCTAAATGGGGAAATTTGGAGAACTCAGTTGACTTGATCCATGTTTTTGGACTGTGGGAGGAAACCGGAGAACCCAGAACAAACCCACGCAGACACGGGGAGAACACTGAAACTCCACCCAGATGGGGATTCGAACCGGGAATCCCTAGCGCTAAGAGGCGAACATGCTAACCACATATATATATATATATATATAAAGAAATACATTACATTTACATTACATTTACATTACATTACATTTACATTTAGTCATTTAGCAGACGCTTTTATCCAAAGCGACTTACAAATGAGAACACCACAAGTCAGAAGCTATGAAGAAAACCAACTATACTGTAAATTCATCAAAGCTGAATGTTATTCGATGCCGCGGCACACGCCCCCCCCCCCCCTTTTTTTTATTTTATTTTTTTTTACAACAGGTATTTGTTAAAGAGATGTGTCTTCAGTAATTTTTTTAAACTGTTTAGTGATTCTGCCTTACGGACAGATTTGGAAAGAGCATTGCACCATTTTGCAGTGGTGAACGCCACGGAGTGCGAATTAGCTCCTCGATGAGGTGGGATCGTCAGGCGGCAATCATCGCTGGAGCGAAGAGAACGGGTCGGAGTGTATTTAGGAAAGATGGGGTGAAGGTAGGAGGGGGAAGATCCAGAAATGGTTCTGTATGCTAGAGTCAGTGACTTGTTCTGAATGCGAGCAGCTACAGGGAGCCAATGGAGGGAATTGAGTAAAGGAGTGACATGAGTTCGCATGGGCTGGTTAAACACATGTCGGGCTGCAGAGTTTTGAATTACTTGAAGAGGTCGGATTGTGGAAGCTGGGATACCGGCAAGTAGCGCATTACAATAATCGAGCCGGGATAGAACTAGGGCTTGAACAAGCAGTTGGGTAGCATGTTCAGTCAAAAAGGGTCTGATCTTCCTTGGGGGGGGGGGGGGGGGGGGGGGGGGGGGGGGGGGGGGGGGGGGGGGGGGGGGGGGGGGGGGGGGGGGGGGGGGGGGGGGGGGGGGGGGGGGGGGGGGGGGAGATGACGGGCCTTCATCCAAACAGATATGTCGGTAAGGCAGGCAGATACCCGATTTGAGATGGTGGTGTCGTCAGGGGCAAAAGACAGATGAAGCTGAGTGTCATCAGCATAGCAGTGGTAAGAGAAACCATGCGCCTGGATGACCGTGCTCAGTGATGTCATGTATAGTGAGAAGAGGAGAGGACCAAGTACAGAGCCCTGAGGCACACCAGTGCGTACTTGGTGAGAGTTAGAGATCTCCCCATTCCATGACACTTTGAAGGTCCTTCCTGTTAGGTAGGATCGAAATCATTGAAGTGTCGTATCAGAAAAGCCTAATTCAGCTAGAGTTGACAGTAGAATCTGATGACTTACTGTATCAAAAGCTGCGGAAAGGTCTAACAAAATGAGGACCGAGGATTGAAATTTGGCTTTGGCAGTTTTAAGTAAGTCAATCACAGAGAGCAATGCTGTCTCCGTGGAGTGACCACATCTAAAACCGGACTGATTGGGATCAAGGAGATTGTTCTGATTAAGAAATGTGGAGACCTGTGTGGATACCACCCGTTCAAGTGTTTTAGACAGCATTCAAGTGTTTTAGACATTACAACTACAGAAGTACATACAGTGTCTACAACAACATCATATTGATGTGATGGACAGGCCATAGGACTTATCTAAACCACAGGTCCTATTCTCCCTGTCTAGGCAGTGTGGAAAATAATTAAATGTATGCTGGATAAATGCTTGGCATGCATCTACACCCAAGTCATTAGAGGCTGCATGGCCTAAAGAAGATTTTTCCTGTGTATGGTACTCTGTACAGCTTCTTCATTTGCACTCTGTTGTTTTAGAACACAATCAGAGGTGGAAAGGCTAAAACTGTTGATGTTGAAATTTGCATAGTTCAGGTCTTCTCAAATAGCCTGGGGGGGGGGCGCAGTGCGGTGCCTGGGGGGGGGGTGCGCATAGCAAGATATCACAGAGCAAGCAATATTAAGTGTACTGAACAAACCCTCAAGAGACAACATGGAGAAATATTTAACAGGGATGGCGGAGAGAAAGGCGGAGAGAGACGAAGATAACGAGACCAACAAAAGTCAACCGAAAGTTAAAACGAGGAAAGTGTATGTAGCGCTTGGTTTCACGGTAACGAAGGTGGGAGACGAAGAAAGAGCGGTGTGTTTTCTGTGTCTTTAAATGTTGGCAGCGGACAGCGTGAAGCCAAATAAATGAAGGCGTCACTTAAAGACATTACACCCCAATCACGCTGATAAGCCGCTTGAGTTTTTAATCGTAAACGTGACGCGTATAGCCAGCAATCATCCTGCTTTATGAAAGCTACTTCAGAAAAGCTGTGTGCCGCAAAACGTACGCGTTGTAGACTTTAGTTCTGACGTCCACATTTTGATAAAAAAAATTTTTTTAAAAACCCAGCACAAATTGTTGTATTAATTTTTGTTTTGGAGGTTAAAGTGTGCTCTTGAATTAATGTTGCTGATCAATTTTAATTTCATCTATTTTTTTATTTTTTCAAATGCCAGTCAGTTCAAAAATGTTTACAGTTTAAATAAGGATTTCATTCGTTTCTGTTACAAACTAAAAAACAAAGTTAATAAAATTATTCTTTGTTCTAAGTTCATCTATATTTCTTTCTTTTTTGTTTTCCTTATTGTTAATAAGGATACATTGTTATAAACGAGGTGTACTTATAACAAATTTATAGACAAATCATACTACAGTGGGCGTGTAAAAAATTTCATCCCATTTTGTCATGTGGGGGGGGGCAAAAAGTTTTCTTCTTCCTAGGGGGGGCTTAACAGAAAATAAGAAGCACTGGCTTAGTTACACTGGAGAATGAGAAGCACTGGCTTAGTTACACTAGCGAAGGGATCGTATTGCTTGACAGATCGCGGTGGGGTTCCCCATGCCCATCCAGGGGAGAACGTCTCGGGCGCTGGGCAGATAGACCCAGGACAGGGCGCCAATCCATCACTGGGCACACACTCTAAATTGGGCAATTTTGAGAATTCAATTAACTTGATCCATGTTTTTGGACTGTGGGAGGAAACCGGAGAACCCGGAGGAAACCCACGCAGACACGGGGAGAACATGGGGATTCGAACCGGGAATCCCTAGCGCTGAGAGGCGAATGTGCTAACCACTAAGCCACCGTGCCGCCCGACTGGATCTCACATGTCTTATAATAATGTCTTATTTTGAAAGATAGGCCGCTGTATTTGATGAGATGAAGTGTACATGTATAGGATGAGATGAACGTATCTAGTGTTCTTCCGCAGCTACACGTATGGAAAAACGGATGCTTTCTAAGAATCTTCAGGGAATCAATTGATTCACATTTCCGATTTGGTACGAATGTAAAACATTCACAACGCGGTACACAGTCACATGTACACATAGGCATGCGTGATTATTAGAAAACATCCGTTTTTCCATATGTGTAGCTGCGAACACTGGTTACGTTCATCTCATCCTAGATATGTACACTTCATCTCATCAAATACAGCAGTCTGTCTTTCAAAATAAGACATCATTATAAGACATGTGAAATCCAGTCATGTTATCGTCACGTTTAACTCCAATGCTTAATTGTTTTGGGCATGGCTTGATTACTGACCGGGCCAGTGGGGCCAGCATCCAGGGGCCCTTGAGGTCAGGGAAAAACTTTTTGCGATGCCTATCAACATTTATGGTACAATATATTTTTATTTCCAAGGGACCTCAATTTTAAGGATCCTCTGACTATTAGGGACTTTGACCCCAGGGCCTCTTGGGGGCTTTAGCCATGCTTTTACGGCCCCTAGCCATGCTTTTGGGCCCCTTAGGAAAATGGATGAGGCGTTGTGGCACTGCTCTGACTTCGACTTCTGGCTATTAGGGGTCCTAGGAAAGAGAGGGGCATATTTTTAGAGGGCCCTGGTTATGAGAGCCCCTACCAGGGGGCCCTAGAGAAGAGCAGGGCATACCATTAGAGGGCCCTTGATCACGAGAGCCCCTGCTATGGGGCCCTTGACTTCCATAGACGTCGTTTATCATGGCTCCTTGACTTTCTATGGACCTACAAATTCAGGCCCTTACTTAATGTTTCTGAATTTGTATTGTTTCAAAATTATTATGTTCAATTTCTCTTAAGCGCAGAGACACAAATTAATTTAGCAATTAATTTGTTTAAGTTTATCACATATCACAATTATTTAAGTTTAAGACAAGCAATTTGTCTGATGAATGCTATCATTGACACCGATTAAATTGAGTGAATTTGGCCAAGGGTGGCCAACAACAAGCCATTTGACTAGTTTCATGTTTCCCCTTTAATAAACAACAGTAAAGAGACCAGTGGTCACTCTAGTTCTGAAGGAATGCATGAAAGGAAAAGTGCCTTTTCATACAACAGAACTGCAAGCTAATTTTACTGAGTAGTACAATTTTGGTTTGGTGACAGATGATGAAACAGCAAGTGGTTTTGTTGTAGTAGCTGTGGCTGCGTATGCATGTAACCCTGATATTTTGTTTGAGGATTATTTATTGGAAAACATATTTTATTCAGCTTCTTATTCAATGACCATTCAATGACAGTTTGACATGTCTTGACATGTTTCAAGGCAGTGTGAAGGGGTATTGACAATAATTAAACTTGATTTAATATCATTCGCCCGCCTCCTCATCGGACACCTCGACCAGCTCGAGGCCCTCCTCAGCACGGAGCGCTTCATACCCGTACCTCAACATAAACTCATCATCAGAGTCATACCACTCTGATATCACAGTGTCGGAGCCGTCCTTACGGCTCCGGAACGGCGGGCTGCGCATAGCGGCGCACTCGCGGTCACGACGGAGGGCGCCGCGAGCACGAGGCTGTACGCTATACGGCCCCCGCAAAGAAAAATTTTAAAATTAGCTGGGCTCTGGACTCCCCAAATAGATGGCACTTCGTGATGTTACACTCGCCTACCCAGAGATTGAAGCAGCTGCGCATAGGAAGCGCAAAGCCGTCGCGTTCTAACGTGCTGAAGGGAGCCAGGCACGCAGGTAGCAGGGAAATGGAATTTTATTAAAGGTGTAGAGACACCACAAAACAAAGGTACCGACGAGTGAACAAAACATAAACCACGAAGTGCACCGAGGACAGGAAAAGAAGGAAATAAATACAAATGAAAACCGATCACGTGCACAACACAACCAATCAACAGAAAGAGATCATTAAACAAACTACATGACATTAATTAAAGTAAATTAACAAACATGGAACAGGTGCCCAAGGCACCCGTTACAGCTCCAGAGGCACAGCAACAACTGATTCTGATATTGTCAAACAAATTGATGCAGAAAGACAATACTGACGGTAAGTTTTGAAAAGAGTTGTTGCAGTCATCCAGTTTTTGGGGGAGAGGGGACTTGCTTTCAGGGGAGATGATGAGCTATTAGGATCAGCCCACAATGGTAATTTTTTTGACATCATAGAACTCTTATTCCTAGCTGAGCACCTCCAAAGGTTTGTAGGTAAGGGAAAAGGTTCTGTGTCCTACTTATCATCAACAGTGTGTGAAGAATTTATCCATTTGATGGGATAGAGAACAAAACAGGCAATTGTTAATGATATCAAAGAATCAAAATACTTCTCTGTTATAGTTGACTCCACTCCAGACCTTGCTCATGTGGACCAACTTAATTTTATTTTCAGATTTGTTAATAATGGCGGACATGTCATTTTCTAGCTTTTGAGCCTATTGAAAATCATAGTGGGGACAGTTTGGCAGAGTGTGTCGTTGCTATGGTGAAGAATCTGGGCCTGGACTTATCCAACTGTAGGGGCCAGTCATATGATAATGCAAGTAACATGTCAGGAAAGTACAATGGAGTTCAAGCTCATCTTAAACAAAGAAACCCTTTGATTTGTTATGTCCCCTGTGCAGCACATTCACTGAATTTAGTTGGTGTCAATGCTGTTGACAGTAGCCCAGAAGCTGGATGTTTTTTGACTTTGTACAGGCAATGTACACATTTTGTGCATGATCTACACACAGGTGGGAAAAAGGTTTTCCATGATACTGATATCAAACTCACACTGAAATCACTGTCAGGTACACGATGGCGAGCACGAGCTGAGTCAACTAAGGCTCTTTGGAAATATTATGCACAACTGAGAGAGGCATTGAATGATATAGTGTAACTCGAAGTGAAGCCTCTGCACTCTGTGACAAATTGGACACGTTGGAGATGGCCTTCATTGCATACTTCTGGGACACAATACTACAGAGGTTCCAAGCCACAAGCCTGCAGCTGCAGAAGCATGATATTGACATACAGTGCATCCGGAAAGTATTTACAGCGCTTCACTTTTTCCACATTTTGTTACGTTACAGCCTTATTTCAAATTGTATTATATTAATCTCTTTTCTCAAAATTCCACACAAAATACCCCATTATGACAATGTGAAAAAAGTTTTCTTGAGAGTTTTGAAAATTTATTAAAATTAAAAAACAAAGAAATCATATTTACATAAGTATTTACAGCCTTTGCTTAATACTTAGAACCACCCTTGGCAGCAACTACAGCCTCAAGTCTTTTTGAATATGATGCCACAAGCTTAGCACACCTATCTTTAGGCAATTTTGCCCATTCTTCTTTGTCTGTGCACAGCCATTTTCAGATCTCTCCAGAGATGTTCAATCGGATTCAAGTCTGGGCTCTGGCTGGGCCACTCCAGAACATTTACAGAGTGGTCCTGAAGCCACTCCTTTGAGATCTTGGCTGTGTGCTTCGGGTCGTTGTCCTGCTGAAAAATGAACCGTCGCCCCAGCCTGAGGTCAAGAG
>JAFMOD010000280.1:773578-801539 GCA_019802435.1 Corydoras maculifer | reverse complement strand
ACCTATCTTTAGGCAATTTTGCCCATTCTTCTTTGTCTGTGCACAGCCATTTTCAGATCTCTCCAGAGATGTTCAATCGGATTCAAGTCTGGGCTCTGGCTGGGCCACTCCAGAACATTTACAGAGTGGTCCTGAAGCCACTCCTTTGAGATCTTGGCTGTGTGCTTCGGGTCGTTGTCCTGCTGAAAAATGAACCGTCGCCCCAGCCTGAGGTCAAGAGCGCTCTGGAGCAAGTTTTCCTCCAGGATGTCTCTGTACATTGCTGCATTCATCTTTCTCTCTATCCTGACTAGTCTGCCTGTTCCTGCTGCTGAAAAACATCCCCATAGCATGATGCTGCCACAACCATGCTTGACTGTAGGGATGGTATTGGCCTCGTGATGAGCAGTGCCTGGTTTCCTCCACACATGATGCCTGGCATTCACACCAAATAGTTCAATCTTTGTCTCATCAGACCAGAGAATTTTGTTTCTCATGGTCTGAAAGTCCTTCAGGTGCCTTTTGGCAAATTCCAAATGGGCTGCCTTGTGCCGTTTACTAAGCAGTGGCTTTTGCCTGGCCACTCTGCCATACAGGCCTGATTGGTGGATTGCTGCAGAGATGGTTGTTCCTCTGCAAGGTTCTCCTCTCTCCACAGAGGAACGCTGGAGCTCTGACAGAGTAATCATCGGGTTCTTGGTCACCTCCCTTACCAAGGCCCTTCTCCCCCGATCGCTCAATTTAGACGTCCGGCAAACTCTAGGAAGAGTCCTGGTGGTTCCAAACTTCTTCCATTTACGAATGATGGAGGCCACTGTGCTCATTGGGACCTTCAAAGCAGCAGAAATTTTTCTTTATCCTTCCCCAGATTTGTGCCTCGAGACAATTCCTTTGACTTCATGCTTCGTGTTTGCCCTCTGACATGCAGTCAACTGTGGGACCTTATATAGACAGGTGTGCGCCTTTCCAAATCATGTCCAATCAACTGGATTTACCATAGGTGGACTCCATTTAAGCTGGAGAAACATCTCAAGGATGATCAGTGGAAACAGGATGCACCTGAGCTAAATTTTGAGCTTCATGGCGAAGGCTGTGAATACTTATGTAAATGTGATTACTTATTTTTTTTATCTTTAATATATTTTCAAAACTCTCAAGAAAACTTCTTTCACATGGTCATAATGGGGTATTTTGTGTAGAATTTTGAGGAAAGGGATTAATTTAATACAATTTGGAATAAGGCTGTAACGTAAGGAAATGTGGAAAAAGTGAAGCGCTGTGAATACTTTCCAGATGCACTGTATGTACAGCTACACAACTTCTCTTGTCTTTACAAAACTTTGTGGCAGCACAGAGAGATAACTTTGAGGTGTTTGAATGGGCTTTAAATGTCACCACTGCTGTCTCCCAAGAGTACAGGCATGACCTCCAGCGTACAAAGAAGCGCAAAATTATGTCTAATGATAGTGCAGAGCCACTCTTTGCCCAGGTGCCCAGACTATCCTTAATCCGTCCTTGGTTTTGGGGGGTAAAATGAAATTCCCAAGCAACAAGCAACAGGGAGAACATGCAAACGAGTTTCGGTCGAACTCAGTACTATACATCGTTCCGGAGTTACATTCCTAGAAAGATTCCTAGAAAGAAACGTTTATTTATATTCGTGTTCTTTATTTATCTGTGGATCTGTCAAACAGCCATAGTTCGGAGAGCGCATGTCCCAGTGTAAACGCCATCGTTGTAACAGCGCATCATGTCTGTTTATTGTCAGATTATGATTCACATAATATCTCGTGCGCACCACTTAGTAAGTCGTGCGCACGACTTAATATCTCCTGCGCACGGCTTACTAAGTGGTGCGCACCACTTAATAAGTGGTGCGCACGATATAAGTAAAAAAATAGTTTTTTTTTACCCATGTTCCTCTCGAAATGTTTTGTTGCTCATGTCCCTTTAGTTCGGGGCTCTGTAATTTTCAAGTCCAATGGCCTAAAAATTTTGATCTGGAACACGGTTGTGTTTCTATTGTCATGATATGGACCACTTGATTTTTATACATTAAAAATAAAACAATAATTAAAAAATATAGGGTTGGATATCAGTTCCTTATCCTTTACTGGCATCTACATAGATTGAAGTAGCGCTTACAATTAAGTCAGATACAGTTCTGTTTCTCCTCTAGGATAGAAACTGTGTACTATTCTCTAAGTTGTAACCAACCTCTTTCTAAGCCTTAAAAAAGTCTGAAATTTTCAGGTATGTTGACTTACAGCTTTAAACTAAAATGTCCCGATATGATAACTTTGTCTTTGTTTAAGACAGATCATTATAAACTACTCATATTAATGATGTTCAAGATTAAGGTAGGTGGCACGGTGGCTTAGTGGTTAGCACGTTCGCCTCTCAGCGCTAGGGATTCCCCATCTGGGTGGAGTTTCCATGTTCTCCCCGTGTCTGCGTGGGTTTCCTCCGGGTTCTCCGGTTTCCTACCACAGTCCAAAAACATGGATCAAGTTAATTGAATTCTCAAAATTGCCCCATTTAGAGTGTGTCTGTGTGAGTGAGTGTGTGCCCAGCGATGGATTGGCGCCCTGTCCTGGGTCTATCTGCCCAGCGCCCGATACGTTCTCCCCTGGATGGGCATGGGGAACCCCACCGTGACCCTAATAGAGGATAAGCGGATAAGATAATGAATGAATGAATGATTTATGAATGCAATAATTATAGAATTATTATCAATGTATTTGGCAGTATAAATGCTTACTACTAAGCATGACCTGTAGGTGGCGCAATTACATCCCATATGTGTGTAAGCAGCCCTATACAATGGTTATATGATTAAACATAATTGCCAATTATAAACATCTACAAATGTCCTTGTAGTCAATAAAAGTGTTACTTATCATCTATTTTGTGTATAGATAAAAGTCAATTTAAGCACAAAATTATTATTTCAAAAATATGTCAATTCAATTGTAGGCTTTTGCAATTTTAAGCAACATAAAAACAACACAATTTTGCCAGTAGACATTAGTAGTGGGGAGATAAAGACTTTATTTTATTTATATTAATAGAAATATATGAAAACATCATATAACTATGCATGGGGAATCCCCCCTTCGCGACCCTAGTAGAGGATAAAGCGGAAGATACTGTAATTGATGGATGAATATAACTATGTTTATAAACTTTGTATAACTTGTAATTTGGTTGTGCAAGAATTCCAACTAGAAAAACATTATAACAGACATTAAAACTCTAAATAAATAAAAAAAATAGTTGAGATAAGCAGCTATATATAAGTATTTAACAGGCTTTTGAAAATTCATGATAACTTTAAGAATTCTAAAGTTGCAAGCCAAAGCTGGCATTTTCGCTATTAATTAATGTTTCTATATATTGCACCAAATAATAATAATTTAAGATAATAATTAGGTTGTTCGTCATAAAGCAGGTTTAAGAATAGTGTATATCTGTTCATATGCCTGGGAACCAAACTAAAGAATATGGTAAAAACTTATTAAAGTATAAGTACTACATGTAATATCATAATATCAAAAGGCTATATTCTTTAGATCTAAAATGCAAAACTGATAAAACTATATTTGTTAAAATAATTTGTACTGTGGGTTCATGTTCATGGATTCATTTGCTGCTGTTGTTAAAAGCCTGCACTCCCTGTCATTCCGACTCCGCCTCCTCGTTCACCTCATTATCCTCACCTGCAGTCTCCTAGCAGCCTACTTAAACCCTTTGTTGCCTCCACTCCAGTGCCAGAGAGTTAGTTTTCCAAGCCACACTGGAAATTACCATTCCCAGGTCTTCCGTGTATGCTATGTGTATATGATATTTGCCATTTGCCTTCTTTCCTCTGTGTCATCCAATTGCTTCTCATTGTTCCCCTGGCCCTGTCTCCTGAACCCGTATTTAAAGCCACACCTTGCCTCATTACTGCCATTGCTCCTACTCATATTACTGCCTTACTGCAATTAAACTCTTTGCATTCTATTCGGCATCTGTGTGAATTGTGTTCGAAACCTGGTTCCATCCTAACAGAATTCTCTGGCCAGACATGGAACCATCAAATATTCATCCGGATAATCAGAACCCATTGAAAACGCACCTTAACCAACAGGCCTCCATGTTGAGCTAGCATGAGCAGTTGCTGATGTCGCTGGTTGAGAGTAATCGACAGCTAGTGATCCAGATGGGAGAAATCACAAGATGTGTAGCCTCTCTGCACCTTTCATGGCCACGGCTAGCCCTCCAAGCCACACACTAGATCCTGTCTCACCCATGTTCCAGGCTCAATCTGAAGTATGGTGGTACACCCAGAAACTTATTATGGTGAACTCGCTAAATGCCAAGGCTTCTTGTTTCAGTGTGCACTGATGTTTCGCCTGCGTCCGTCTACGTTTGCATCTGATTTGGGCAAGGTGTCCTATACCCTGAGCCTGTTATGGGGAAGAGCCCTGGCCTGGACAGAGGCTTCATAGACCCTAGCCACTCCTCAGATCCTACACGTGCTGAACCCTCCAGCTTATAAATCTAGCAATTCCCAAGGATGGCATAGTCTGAACACTGAGAGATCATTTTTCCTTCATTGTTTTGCTTCCAATCATTCTGGAACCAATTCTTTCCCATCTCTAACCAATTTAAAAGATCAGGACACGCCCACTGAGTCTATGCAGCTGGGGCACATGCTACTAACTTCCGAAGTGCGCACATGGAGATTTCAGTCTTAACATTTTCTTTTATTAAATCTTCACAATGCCCGTGGGTACTTGGATTTCCCTGGTTGGCACTCCATGATACATACAAATTATTTTTGTGTGTAGCACACACCCGGCCTGGGTGGAATATACTGCTTTTTACAACAGTACTTCGTCACAAAGCAACTTTACAGAATTAAAAGCCTTTAAACCCACAAAGAGCAAGCCAGAGCGACAGTGGCAAGAAAAAACTCCCTGTTATGTTTTTATTTTAAGGAAGAAACCTTGGGAGGACCAAGACTCAGTGTGGGACTCATCCTCCTTGAGTAGCCAGGCAGCAACAACAGTGTAGGACAGTCATGTACAGATACTGTCAAGATTGGGTGACTATAATTAACAAATGGAAAAACTCTAACAACTAGAAAACTATATGTAGGTCCATTAAGGTGGTCCTGCAGGACCGCCAGTCCAACCAATATCCAGGCTCCAACCAGTATTCTTTGTAGCGACAGTGCTTCAGCAGAACCATAGATGAAGGTCTGACTACTCTTTCAGGAAACCGGCCACACCTCAAAAGAAACAGACAAGGAAGGAAGTTAGCGCTAATAATAAAGCACAGCATTTAAGTAATGAGTGATTGATTGACACAGTGTAGCATGTGACTCCGGTATCACTGACTAGAGCAGCATCACTAAAAGAGGCAGATACTGCAGACTCTACATAGTTGAGATGGCTCCCCAGAACAGCATAATTTCAGCGCCACCCATCCCCATTTATGATGAGGTGGGTGAAGAGGTGAAACGCCAGAACACACTGATCGCGTATTACCACCCCAACACAGCCAAGCCTGAGATCTACACCTTTATCTACAGGGTATTAATTAAACACAAGATTAAATAAATGTGTTTTTTATTTATTTTTAAAGATTAATAGTGATTCAGAATCAGGAACAGTAACTGGAAGTCTATTCCAAAGTTGAGGAGCCTCGTGGGAGAACACTCTTCCACCAGCAGTAATTTTATTTATTCTAGGAGCTAAGAGTATACCAGCACCTTGAGAGCTGAGCTCATGTGTTGGCTTATACAACTAAATCAGCTCAATCAGACACTGTGGAGCCTGATTATGTATACTTTTACATGCTATCAATAAAATTTTGTGCTCAATGCAAAATTTAACTTGTAGCTAGTAAAAGTTTGATAACACAGGACTGATATGATCCAACTTTCTGGTTTTAGTTAAAACTCTAGCTGCAGCATTTTGCACAAGTTGTAATTTATGTAATGAATTTATTAGAACATCCTGTCAGAAATGAATTACAATAATCTAACCTTGAGCTAATAAAAGCATGAATTAGTTTTTCTGCATCTTAGAGGGAGAGGATATTTCGTAGCTTTGAAATGTTACGAAACTGAAAAAATGCAATTCTAGTAATATTGTTAATGTGCTTTGTAAAGGAGAGATCTGAATCATTAATGACACCGAGATTATTTACAGATGAACTGGGTCTAATTAAGGAGTTATCAAGGTTTAACATAGTGTTAGAACCTTGTATAATTTTGTCTTTGGGTCTAACTATTAGAAACTCTGTTTTATCAGAATTCAACAGTATGAAGTTTTTTGACATACATATTAATAATATCTTGATTGCAGTCCTCGAACTTACTGACTGAACGAACATAAGGGTTAGATGAAATGTATAACTGTGTATCATATGAGTGGAAACTGATTCCATGTTTACAAATAATTAATCCCAATGAAAGCATATATAGTGCAAATAGGAGTGGACCCAGAACTGACCCTTGCGGAACATCATATTTAACTTTAGCAAGATCAGAACATTGGTTGTTAACACAGGTGAATTGATATCGATCTGTCAGATAGGATTTAAACCACTGGAGTGCATATCCTGTAATGCTCACAGTGTTTTCTAATCTATCAACTAAGATGTTATGGTCTATAGTACCAAAGGCTGCACTTAGATCTAATAATACAAGAAAAGAGATTTGGTTATTGGACATTAGTAAGTCAATAAAGACTTTAATTAAGGCTGTCTCAGATCTATGGTGAGACCTAAAACCTGACTGAAAAACTTCATGTACGTTATTAGTTAGAAGATGGCGATTCAGCTGGTTGAACACAATTTTTTCTAGGATTTTAGAGACAAAAGGAAGGTGTAAAAGAGTCGGCTCCTTCGGCTCCCAACTGGCTCCTTTGACTTTTTTCGTGGCTTCTTTACTACTAAGACAATCTTTACTACACTTTCTGTCACTCATTTTCTTCACATAACCAGCTATTTTCTCTATTTATTGCACAAACTTCTCTCGCTCTTGTGTGTGTGTGCGCGCCTCCCTTCATTTACATTTAGTCATTTAGCAGACGCTTTTATCCAAAGCGACTTACAAATGAGAACATTACAAGTCAGAAGTTATGCAGAAAACCAACTATACTGTAAATTCATCAAACCTGATTGTTATTTGATGCTGCGCCCCCCCCCCCTTTTTTTTTTATTTTTATTATTTTTTTACAACTGGTATTTGTTAAAGATATGCGTCTTCAGTAGTTTCTTAAAACTGCTTAGTGATTCTGCCTTACGGACTGCTTAGTAATTCTCCCTTCCCCTCGTTCACTTTAAAGAGCCGACTCTTAGAGCCAGATTATTCGCGACCAACTCATCTCTAGTCTGTACAAAATGGTAGAGCGCAAACGAAGTCATGTGTGGAGCCATATCAGCTCCACAAACAGCCGAGATGATGTTTGTGATGTGTGTGGGAAAACCATAAGGAGTTGTGGCAACACAACAAACCTTTATTTATATAACCTATATTATAAACCACAAGGCCGAATATGAGGCTTTTTCACCCCCAGGCACCGCACCCCCACTATTTGAGAAGGACTGAATTAATGATACAAGCTCTTTTTTAGATACGGGGTTAAAGGTATTTAAGTCTTGTATTATATTATTTTCTCTACCACTTCAGACATTGGTGAGTATTGGTTATTGATTATGCTACACGATGCATTAGATGATTTAAGTTTTCAATTTTATCACTAAAGAAATTCATGAAATCATTGCTGCTGAACTGTGAGTGAATTTGTGAATCTGATTCAGTAGTACTTCGAGTTACTTTGGCAATGGTACTAAAGAGGAATCCTTGGTTGTTTTTGTTGTTCTCTATTAATTCAGAACAATATTTTGTCTTCGCCACATTGAGTGCATGTTTGTACTCAGTCATACTGTCCTTCCATGCAACCCTAAATACCTCTAATTTAGTTTGTCTCCTTTTACGCTCCATGGTTCTAGTGGTTTGTTTTAGGGCACGTGTTTGATCATTAAACCATGGAACGAGTCTTTTATCTTTAATCATTTTTAGTTTAAGTGGAGCTACACTGTCTTAAGGTTGTAGAAAACACGGGTTTAAGATATTCAGCTTTGTTTACAAGTTCATCGTATCCTGACCCTGATTTAATGTTTAATTTAGGTAAATGTTGTAGGAATGAAGCAGCAGTAGAGGGAATGATTGTACGCTTCATATTATATCGTGGTTTATTGACTGGATCAATATCAATTTCTAAATTGTAGGTTATCAAGATCAGAGATGACCTCACTTAGTGGAGCAATAGTTACATTATTAATGTTAATACCATGTGATAAAACTAAATAATGTATTTTTACAGCGATGTGTTTCACTAACCACACTTTGAGTAACACGCATGGAATTGAGGATGGAGTCAGAGGCTAATTTAAATGAGTCTAGTGGGTTTTCAAAGTGGACATTGAAGTCACCAACTATTAAGGCCTTATGTAATGAGATTACTATGTTAGAAAGAAATTCGTAGCCACTCCACCTCCTCGTCCACTTTTTTTTTTTTTTTTTTAACCTTTATTTAACCACTAGGACGTGGTTTATGAGCATAAGTATAACCAGGTGGAGAGTCATCATTTAATGCTAAGTATTCATTGGCCCTAATCCCGGTTTCTGTGAGACAAAAGACATTTAGGAAGTTATCAGTAATTATTTCTTGAACTAAAGCTGATTTTGAAGAAAATGACCTAATGTTTAATAACCCAAGTTTTAACTTAAAAAGGTTTCTTACATTACTTGAGATAGTATTGATATAATTTGATTTTTTTGGCACACTTTTTGGTCTCTTTTTGTTTTTTGCTCACTGCGATACTTGATCTGTCTTAATGGTATGGGACCTAGTTATTGTGGGTGACGACTCCTGGTAGTTTGCAGGCAGTTGGTTAGGCCATTTTGTCTGCTGCCTGGCCTTGGCTCTGAATTGTCAATTTTTATTCCTATCTGAAGAAAAAAAACCTATCGGCTATGTTATGTGACATGAGCGCAGCACCCTCCCGGGAAGGATGGATGCCGTCCCATTTCAAAAGGCCAGGCCTTCCCTCAAAAGTAGACCAATTATCAATAAAGGCAATACTGTTTTCTAAGCACCACTTAGACATCCAGCAATGCAGCGACCATAACCTGCTGTAGTTTTTGCCGTCACACCTAATTGGTAAGGGACCAGAAACAACTACTTCATCAGACATCATTGCAGCGGTTCCCCACACCTCTTTAACATTAGCCTTAGTAATCTCTGACTGCTAGAGACGAACGTCATTAGTGCCAATGTGGATAACAATTATAGAGAATGAGCGTTTAGCATTAGCCAGCACTTTGAGGTTCGCCCTGATGTCTGGAGCCCTGGACACCGAGATGCACTGGACTATGGTTGCTGGGGTCTCTAAGGGGGTAGCTATTCGCACGTGCCTGAGCTGGGAGTCGCCAATAACCAGAGCACTTTTTGCAACCAGTCTCTCAGTGGGTGAGTCACTGAGTGGGGAAAACCGATTGGACACGTGGATCCTAGAAGAGTGATGCTCAGTTCTACGTCTATGTTGCCTGGTCGTCACCCACTCACCCTGCTTCGAGGGCTCTAAAGCTGGAGATTTAGGACCTCATACTGTGGCATTCAGGCTGGCTAAACTATTCCCTGACACATCTTCTCTAACATGACCCTTTTTTAAAACCCGAATGCGCTCTTCTAGCACTGAACTCTTCTCCGTCAGACTAATGACTAGGCTACACTTCTCACAAGCTGAATTATCAGTAGGGCACGTAACGAGAGGGAAAAGTGCCATTGTAAAGTTTATATATAAATGAAGAAATAAACTTAGCTTTGGGTGGGTAGACATGTAAGGTTAGGTCCCCTGGTACAGCTGATGATGAAACAAAGCAGTGGCAGCAGCAGCTGGTGGAGATCCAACTAGTAAATCTGGCTGTATTAGATAGTGGTTGAGTCCTGGAGGTTCTCACAAATCATTATGTGAAGATCAGCGTCGAGTCCAATAAAATTTGATCCGAAAATCCGAACAGTTGAACCCGGCGAAACACATCAGGGGACAGCTCTTTTATAAATATAGGCTATTATTTTTAAAAGAAGCGGGTAATAAATGCAGCAGTGTTGGCAGCAAACGACCACCTTAGTAAGCAAAAAGTGCTAGTGTTATCAGTTAAACACGCTAGCAACAACACCGCAATTTGGAATATTGATTATTAATCATTACGACTTCACCTCCTTATTAACCTTATTATTCTCACCTGCAGGCAATCTCCTGGCAATCTAATTAACCCTTTGTTTCCTCCACTTCAGCAAATTGCTTTACCAAACCACGCTGTGATTACCATTCCCAGGTCTTCCGTGTATGCTTTATATGATATTTACCATTTGCCTTCTCTCCTCTGTCTCTTCCAGTTGCTTCTTATTGTTCATCTTGTCCTGTCTCCTGAACCCGTCTTCAAAGCCATACCTTGTCTTATTACCGCTACTCATATTTACATTTACATTTGGTCATTTTATACAAAGCGACTTACAAATGAGAACACCACAAGTCAATAGTTATGAAGAAAACATAACTTTTTTTTGGGGGGGAAGATCATTCCACCATTTTGCAGTGGTAAACGCCACGGAGTAAGAATTAGATCCTCGGTGAGGTGGAATCACCAGGTGACAATCATCACTAGAGCAAAGTGAATGAGCCGGAGTTTATTTTAAAAAGATAGAGTGAAGGTAAGAGGGGCAGATCCAGAAATGGTCCTATAGGCCAGAGTCACCAATATTATTGCCTTACTGCAATTAAACTCTTTGCATTCTATCCGGCATCTGTGTGAATTGTGTTCGAAAAATCCTGGTTCCTCCTTACACATCTTAACAGCACTGTGGTAAAGGATTTAGCTGGATTTAGGAAAAGCCACATTTGATCTGCAAAATGTACACCTTTATGTGCTTTTGTCATTTACTTGCAGATTTATTTGGTCTACAAGTCTACCTATGGTCTGTTCCCAAGCCCGTTTGTCAGAGCATGGACCTGAAGCCTGTCCACTGAAGCTCTGCCCTTAAGCCTGTCCATGTTGCAGGGCAGCCGCCACACCACTTAACCAGAGGTTGACATCTATGCCATGTTGCTAGAGGGAAACCTCCACATCACATCACCAAAGGGTGGCCTCCACACCACTTGCCAAAGGGCATCCTCCACACCACACCTTTGCATACCCATTAGAGGGGAGGAACTGTCACAGGTGCCCTTAACACCGCATTAAGAACTGTTTTAGTTAGTTTGAATTTAGTTCTTGATGGTTCTATTAATTGGTTTGGTAATTAACCGATTCCCTGAAGGCCATGTTTAAGTTAAATAACATCAGCTTTGTTTCAGTTTGCAGCTTATGTTATTTGGTCTTATGTCTGTTCCCTTACCTATGAAATTCTTATCTTAGACCACTGTCATTCATAGGTCATCAGTTTTTATGTTCTGATCTGTGTAGTTCTGTTTTGGTGTTAATAGCAGCAGTCCATATTTTTTGAATGTTGCCTGGCATTCTGTGTGCATTACTGCACTGCTCACACTGACCGACCCTAACATTATATTGATTATTAATCAAGTGTGCCAAAAAGCGTCTGATTAGGATAAAGCAAACAGCAGCTTTTATCCTAGCTCCTAAAATTGTAAAATAAAAACAAGTTACCGCTGCTGAAAAAAAATAGAATCAAGAAAAAAACACTTTGCAGTGAATCCACTACTACACAGCATTCAGCCTGTCACTTGGATGCAAAATACATGGTACGGCAGTTTAAAATATTTTTTAAATGGACATCATAATGATTTTAGTGCATAATAAATTATATAGTAACCAGGTAACTTACTATGTATTTTCTTCATTAATCAATAATATGAGAATTAAAAAAAATCCTTAATTAAGGAATCATTTTGTTGTTCTTTTATATCATAGTGGAAAATTAAAGGAAATGCATAACTCTAGACTTTAGAAGAATTGGTACATGATTTTCAATAAAATTCAGGTTTTGCCAGGGCTGTGTCAACAGCACCAATTTCTAGTAGCTGTAGAACCCCTTCCTTGACTACTTTAGTAACCAAACAGTAAGAATTTAAAAATGAATATACATAAAATCATATTATTAAGTGTTAAGAATGCAAAAGTGTTGTGTAAAAATATTTTAAATTGGATGAAAAGTGTGTAGGGTGTAAGGCAATAATATATCAGAATAAATAGAAGAGAAACACAATGTAAATGAAATCAGGTGACCAAAAGCGGAAGACAAGCATTGCACAGGAATCTATAAATTATCGAAGTGTCTGTTTGGCAGGTGTTTTAAGGAATATATGAGACATGCAGCAGGAAGGAAAAAAAACTGTCTCGTGTGTGTCACTGAGTGTATATGAAACTGCACTAAAAATCATTCTTTTATCCATTACCTTTCGTTTAATCCTTTACATTAATAGGGTCATGGAAGGGGGAGGCAGGGGTGCCAATCTATCGCAATTTAGATAATTTAATTTTATCTTGAATCCATTTTTTTTGACTGTGGGAGGAAACCACAGAACCCAGAGGAAACCCACACGGACACGGGGAGAACATGAAAACTCCACCCAGATTGGGAATTGAACCTAAATCCCCAGCACTGAAAGGCGAATGTGCTAACTACTAAGCCACCGTGCAGCCCCAGCAAAAGCTTGCAAAACCTAAAAGGACAAGCCTCAGAGTCACTGTACTGTAGTTGTTAAGTTGTTTAATAACAACAATGTAAATTGATGTCTGGGAATTTTTATTTTATTTTTTTTGGTTATTTTTGTGCAACATGCACAACACAACTTTGAACACTTTTTTGTAGCACTTTAAGGCTTCTGGTGTGAAAAGCCTGCAACTCAACTTACAATAGTAACAAACTGAGCAGGATTTAGTGCAGAAATTTCACACCACCCCTTATAATTAAAGATAATTACTTTAATTATCCACCTTTCTTTACTCAGCTGACGTTATTTACAATCAAGACGTCATATATGATGTTTCACACACCCATTATTGGTTGGATTGCATTACATGATATATTATTATATATCGATTTTTACCTAATTTGTAAAGACAGTTTTTTCTCAATTAGCTGCTTTTTAAACTGGTTTGTTTAAAAGAACACTAAACTACTAGCCCAGGTCAAATGTCACAAGTGTTTCAATAATTATATGAAAAAATTAGTACAAAAAACTGACATTTGTGGGACTGACATCTCAGCACCTATGCTTAATTTTCAATTATTATCTTATCAATTATTTTATTTATCCAGTCAAAAGAGTACATCACAATGATTCCTTACTTTTGTAGATGACATAATACTGGAATTTAAAATAGCCACATCTTATACACCAAGGACATCACTGTGCCCATAACACAATCAAAAGACTATTGCAATAAGAGGGACCCTCAAGAGCAATGTGAGCAGAGTAGATGAATGTAAACCAAACTGTAAGTAGTGGCAAAAATATAATGTAATCCAACAAATTTAACATTACCTTGGTAATCCAACAAACCTATCATGTTTTTTCGGACGTGACTAAAGTGTTCAATTAACGCAGCATCTGTGAATGGAACTCACTAGTTTGAATTAATTCTCTGATTCCTACCTCGCTTTGAACCAAGCCTTCATGGATAGCAGTTTAATCTAAATCAACTAAAACTAAGTGTGCACCCCCTAGACACTTACTGGTTACCTGTTAAGCCCTAGCTTGATCTGAGCAAGAACAAGGACATTGCAAAAGGACCATCCAATCTTCTGCTTGTACTTAAAGCAGATATTAAAACCTTTGCTAATGGTCAGACCCTTAGCATAAGCAGGTTGGTAAGGAAAAATAAAGACTAAGAATAAATAAACAGAAAATAAACAGTATTAGTTGTCACATCTAACACAGTTCACATTTCAAGGGACACAAACTTGCATGTAAACAAACACATCTTGTACTCCTTGAGTTTTATTTTCCTCCAGCTTCTATGATCTCCCCTCCTAATACTGTACCAGGCCTCAAATTGGTTTAAACACTTTTCAGGTGAGCCACTATATCTCGATCATGCTCACGTGCCACTGATGGTACTGTGCGTACATCAAGGGTTTTGTTGTCCTCAATCCAATATTTTTATACAGTCTCATCATGTTTTTTATTTGGAAATAGTTTACTCAATATATATAATATATAAAAAATAATATGCATTTGTTTTGTGTGTAGATCATAGTTTAATTTAACTGAAATTTCATCACATGAACAGAAAAAGCCACAACATAAGGCAGAAAAACCAGTCATTCTGGTATAGAGGGTGAGGCAAGAAATAACGTAGAAAGAAGAGGCGAGACAGGATCTACCATTACAGAGTCTTGGTAAATAGGCAAGCAATAAAACAAAATCTTAAACAGAAATTGAGACACTATCAGACCAGTTGATTTTGTTTTCTAGAAACTTTTATTGCTGCTATTTATTTCTTATTGAATAATGCATTGTTAGTTTTTTTTATAGTACATTAAATATTTGGTAAAGCTATGCACATTAAACGTTTATGTCCAAATTTTTTCTTTTCTTAAAATGAAGTTAAATTCAAAACAAAAAAGAAACCCAACCGCCTGTACAATTTAAATGTAATTTGTAAAAAGCTGGTTGCAATAATATTTAGTCTCTCAAGATATCTGTAACCAATGTCGTCAGTTACAGCAAATCTAATTTTAGATTGAACACAAAACTGTTTGGCCTCACCTCAGAGTAACTGTTGTGGTTTTGTTTTATTTTGTATAAATTGGGTGTGCCTTAGCATTCATCTAGATGAATTTTGAAGAATGACATAACTTTAAAGGTAAAGTTTGTGAAATAATGTTAAAATCGGAATCAGAATACAAAATAATCACCGGAGGAAAATTGCATTATTTTTGTTAATGGAAATTTAAATCATTGTTTTTAGAAAGCATCATTCCTGACAGCTAAAAAAAAATGTTTTTTATGGTGCTCTAAATTGCCCCATATAAAGTGTTTGTGCGTTTGTCTGTGTGTGTTCCCAGCGATAGATTGGCACCCTTTCCTGGGTGTATATGCCCAGCGCCTGAAACGTTCTCCCCTGTAAGGACATGGGAACAGCTGTTGTTAGCTGTCAATTGTTCTGCCCTTAATCAAGCTAAATCAAGCTTTAGTATACATCACTAAAGTTAAGTTAAAGTTAAGTTAAAAGTCTTTGTCCAGTGAGAGTTTCCTTTTATTTTTTAATAAATCCTATTGTTTTTTCATTGCTGTCTAGTTCTACTTACTACCTGCACAGCGTGATATATCAAATGCCACTTAGTAAAATAAACATTTATACTTACATGTACACTTCTACATGACAACATTTCATGTGCACTGTTCTGCGGATTATGGTGCAACAGGTTTAAGATCAATGTTCTACTAATTATCAAAAGTATACTGGAGCTTAAATGTATTTCTTTCATGCTTACACTTACACTCATTATAAAAAAAAGCTATTGTGCATAAAATACATTCAATAAATGTAATGGGAGGACAAAACAAATATATACCTATATATGTACAAAATATATGTTTTTCAATTTATACTTTACATTAATTGTAGTAAACATGATTACTACATTTGTAACAGATGAAGCTTGCAGGTCACACACTGCACATTGCTCCAAGCTAAAGTTTATGTACCAGAATCTGCACGTGTCGGTTTAGCGTTCAGCATTGCAGACAATCTTGAATGTAGAATGCAGACTGTTTTGTTTTTTAAAAGAAACGTGCATACACTATCAGTTTGGCACTGCAATATTTATACACGTGCATACAAAATTCTTCTTGTCCCTTGGCATTATTTTTGGAAGGGAGAATTTCCTCTTGAACTTTTAATTTAGTTAATTCCACCAAGCAGAATTGAGTTGAATTTTAGAAGCATGTTAGCCATTGATAAAAAAAGTGACATATTTGCCCTTCATTAAGATGAACTTTTTAATGACAAAAAGATATTCTATACTTTTTATGCATAATTTGTCAGATTTTATTGAAATGCATTTCAAAGAAAGACAAAGGATAAGTGTAGGAAACAGCTGCAAGAGCAATATCCAATAGTGAAAGCATGTCTATCTTGCACATTATGTACAATTGCCCTTGTTAAAATGTATGCATATATGTTAGACCTTAATATTCATCAGAGATTAAAACAAAAACATTAAAATGGCTATCAGGTTTAAGTAGTATTTTTAAGGATTCAATGAGACTTAATTTTTATTTGTATCACATCTTGTACATGAAATGAAAATGAAATAGTGGGCAATGATATTTTTAATTGGGCAAGTGATCTAAAAATCGTAAGTATAATCGATGACATGGTGACTGCAGTGAAGGTTCAGAATGTAGTTTACATATTAACAAAATCATACGTAAATATGCCAGCTGTTGATGAATACCTAACATTCTTCATTGGGTGTGAGTGTGTAATCAGCTGCGATTAGTTTATCCATTATACCTCACGTTTAAAATCATACATTCCGATTCTGAACAAAAAAATTGCTTAATTATTTAATTACACTGAAATAATTGCTTCCAAAAAAAAACAAAACTAGTGGTGCAACATTCCAGTAAGTAAATGTGACATACAGGCAACCTATTTTCAGTGTTTTATAACACAACATGCATTACAGATAACCCAGAAATACAAAACTTCTATTCCAAAGTGGAATGGTATAAAACAAGAAAAGTAAACAGAAATGTATTAAATCAAATAACTCTCTTTGATTCTCTTACTTACATTTTTTATAATTTAGCACACAAAAGCTCCCCAGTCACCCTTGTAACTTGGGAGTCAAAATCACCTTGTCTTGACTGCTGGAACAACATCTATGGAGAAGCCAGCCTTCTCCATCTGCTTCATGCTCCCGCTTCTATGTCTTGTGTCTTTTCTCGCAGGGTTCTCTCCCGAGAAAAAAGATCTCTGTCAGTCAACGCCATTGTGAAAATGACCTTGCCCCCCACTTCTGACATCATTTTGGCGGGGCAACCCCTACAAAACCCCTACAAAAAACAATCTCCCATACAAAATGGCACCCCCCCATAAGCCACCTTCTATCGACACAATATATAATATTTTGTTTAATGTTATTTAGTGCTGGGCAACAATAATTTTGATTGTAGTGGTAATTGAAAATTTGTAAACACATGTGACGTATTTAAAGGGTTCACTGATCAGTTTTATATTTTTAAAAATATGTTTTTTAAATCTGTTACCCAAAATGTCCCAAAGAGTGTTAATTTTTTTTTCTCTGGCCTTAAAGCTTTATTTATTTATTCTCCAAAATGCATCTACATCCAGTTCAGTAAGCATAGATTGGTTCATGTTGCCGCAATGAGGTGGCTTGATTATACTGTAGTTGTAAAGAAAGAGGAGTTCAAACTCTTTTTTAATTTAATCAAGATATTGTGTTATGCTGAAGGTTTTCCAACTCATCTTCAGAGCCACACTATAATGTTGAGAAAGTTTATTTCATTCTCATTCACACAGTATGAAAATGGAAATAAAATTGTGTCTTAAGCATGGGAAGATCTAAACGGTAAGCCACCTCATTAATGTGCTTAAGTATGCGGAACGGGCCCGCATACTTTGGTAAGAAACTGCGTAATGCTCTACAAATCTCAACATCCAAATTCCAATGTATCGCATTTACAAAACATGTGGGAGATAGAATGGGGCGAAGACGAATGGGAACGGCCAGGACATTGGTGAGGCCAGATGATACTGAGTTCCAGGGATTCGGCAATGTACTTATACATGGCCCGGTTCTCCATCACAGAGAGGGGATAGGGACTGACCCTGGGTAGCTTAGCGTTAGGGACCAACTCAATAGCGCAATCATACTCCCGATGTGGGGGCAATTGCCTGGTCTGTTTGTTGCAAAATACCTTTGCCTAATCGTCAAATTCCTTGGGGACACCGGGGGGGTAACTTAACTACCCCTAAGGGGGCAACACCAGCGAACGTACCCCCAGGGCCATGTGGGTGAGACAGTGGGAAAGGCAAAATTAGGACCACTGCAGAATCCCCCGCCGGGACCAGGTTATGACAGGGTCGTGCCACTGCAGCTAGGTTAAGCCGATGAACAGGGTGGATCTTGGAAAGAAGATGATAAAGAGGTAAATTAGTTCAACGTGCAAAGCACTAATCTGTAGTCCTACGAATTCGGTGTAATGCGTCACCACCCCTCGATTTACATAAACACTTATTTTCTTACAACAACGTACTTGTCAGGTTGGGAGGGCTGGGCCACTCCCCCCTGTCTCCCGTGTTTCGGGTTTGGCCGTTTAGGGCTCCCGTAGGTAGGGCCCATCCCCCTGAGCTGGGATTGGGTCCTACCTGATCACGTGTGGCCTGCTGACTGTACTTGAGGCGCGCAGGCGCCCTGAGCCAGCAGGCCAGCATTTTGTGAGTGTATGCATTTGTGAGTGTATGCATTCGCGGGTGTATGCACACGTGGGTGTGCAAGTGGGTGTTCGCTCAAGTGCTACGTTCGGGTATTTGGTATGGTTTGGTTTTCTTATTTTATATTTGTTTTGCCCTCGGCACGTCTCGCCGTGCCTTCAACGGCATCCCCGCTGTGTACAGCAATATTAAAGTGCTCATTGTTTGCTTACCTGGTCGCTTCTTACTACCGCACCGCGCTGCGCCGCCTTCTTACGGACAGTGCGCCCCATCGTGACATTAATGCTGGCCTCCGAAAACCCCTGCGAAGTCCAGGAGCTATCATCCGGGTAAGCGCCCTGCCATTCATTATTTCACCGCGGTCGCGTTCCCCGGCTTTCGGTCCGCTCCGGCGGTTAGAACGCGTTAGCGGCGTTAGCTTCGCACTAGCTTCGGCGCTAGCCCGCCATTAGCCACATTCTCCGGCTGCAGCATTGGCTGTATTAACTCGCATTTTTACGGCTGCAGCACCGGCTACATTATCTTGGCATTAGCCCCGCCATTAGTCGCTTCTTCGGCTGCAGCATCAGCTACTTTAACTCGGCGCTAGCCCCACCATTAGCCGCGTTCTTTCAGCTGCAGCACCGGCTATATTATCTCTGAGTTTGCCCCGTTATTAGTCGAGTCCCCGGCTGCAGCATCCCGGCTAACTTAACCCGGCGCTAGCCCCGCCAATAGCCATTTCCCCTACTGCAGCAATCGGCTATTTTAGTTTGGCTCTAGCCCCGCCATCTTATTTTTTCTGCATTGCTCGCTCCCGGGAGGTTGGAGCGATAAGGGGAATCGACCGAGTCCCGGATTATGGGAAGATTGTGCTCCCTCTCTCGGCCCCAATTAAGCTCCCGGCACCCTGCGACGGAATGGCTTTGAAGCCACTGCCTTATATTATCGGCTGTCGCAGGGTGTTTGAGCTGGCGACCAGTCGGGAGCTGTCGAAGCGAGAGCGGGTGCTATTCTACCTCTCCCGACTCCTGGGACCTGCGCTGAGGTGGGCCGAGGGCCTGGTGGCCTCAGGGGACGTGTGCCTCACCTCACAAGCCGGTTCGAGGCGGCGTTCTTAGCTCGGTTCTCCCCGGGCTCAGATGCCTGCTCTGTTGGCAAGCATCTGGACGCAGTGAAGAGGCAACTTCCCCGCAGGCGGGTTAAGGATCCTCAGCGCGATCCTACGCGCATGCCTCAGCGCGAGCTTCCGCGCGTCTCTGCGCGTGATCCTCCGTGCGAGCCTCCCTGCTCCACAGATAATCCTCTCCGGGAGTTTTTTCTCGCCGCTAGGGATCCGCCGTGCGATCCTGCGCGCGTGCCTCAGCGCGAGCTTCCGCGCGTCTCTGCACGCGATCCCCTGTGTGAGCCTCCCTGCTCCACGGATCACCCGCTCCGCGATTTTTTCTCGCCGCTAGGGATCCGCTGCGCGATCCTCCGTACGAGCCTCCCGGCTCCATGGATCACCCGCTCCGTTAGTTCTTTCTCGTCACCAGGTATCCGCCGCGCGCTCCTCCATGCAAGCCTCCCGGCTCCATGGATCAGGCGCTCCGCGAGTTTTTTCTCGCCGCCAGAGCTTCGCCGTGTGAGGCCCCGCGTGTTTCTCAGTGTGTTTCTCCTCGCAATGCTCCGCGTGTATCTCCTCACTTTGCTCCTCGCGATTCCCCGCGTGTTTCTCCACTTGTTTATCCTCGCGATGCTCCTCGCAATGCTCCTTGCGATTCTCCACGCGTTTCTCCCTGCGAGTTGCCCTGTGCTGGCAGCGAGCCTCTGCATGAGCCGCGGCGCAGTTTGCGCATTGGGACATTGTCTTCCGTCCCGCTGTGCCCTGATCGCGTGCCTTCGCAGGCAGTCAGCAAGCCACAGAACGCGGTCTGCGAGCCGCTCTGCCCGCATATTGAGCCGCGCCGCACCGCTTTGGCCTCTCCGCTCGCCATCAGCGAGACTTCGCTTGCCGTGAGCATTTTCCCGCTCGCCTTCTGCGAGTCGCCGCTGACCGCCAGAGTTTCGCCGCCCGTCGCCAGTCTACCGCTCCGCAGGTCGTCACGCTCCGCCGGAAATCCGCCCCGTAGGCGGGTGCGCACCGTCAGCGTTCTGCCACTTCCCACGAGCGTTTCCCCGCTCGCATTCTGCGAGCCGCCACTCACAGCCAGCGTTCCGCCGCTGCTCGTCGGTGGTTCGCTCCGTGAGCCGTCCCGCTCTGACGGTGGTCCATCCTGGGATTCGCCGCGCGTCACGAGCGCTCCGCCGCCCCCTGTCTGCGATCTGCCGCGCGCCGCGAGCAACCCGCGCCACATGGTCACCCTACCGCTCCACGCTGAGCGCGAGGCGCTTGCCATCCCGCTCAGCGCCACTAGTGGCCCGCCCCCTAATTCGTGCCATGCCGCCAGCGATCCACTTCGCGGCTCCTGCACGTCTTGCAGGGTCCGGGGCATCGAGCCAGGTAAAGGTTGCTGGTCTGCGTTGGTCGCGTCCAGTCCCGAGCCGTCCACGGTGAGTGTAGGGTGCGTTCAGTGCTCGGTTTCTGCCTCGTTAGACCAGGACTTAATTTTATGTGGTGTTGCCATGGTACTGGTTCTCTCCCTCTGTGTCCAGGTGGCGGAGAGGAGGGAGACTGGGTGCCGAGGCATGGTGATTAGCGCATCCTTAAGGGGTCTCATCGCCCCCGCATCCTAAAGGGGCCACTTCCTCCTCGAGCTTGCAAGAGGTCACGGCGCCGCCATGCTCACAAGGGGTCGTGTCGCCCCTGCAGCCTCAAGGGGTCACGTGCCCCTAGATTTCACAAAGGGTCACGCCGTCCACGCACACTCAAAGGGTTACGGCGTTCCCGTACCCTTAAAGGGTCACGCCCCCCTCGCGCTTTCAAGAGGTTATGTCCCTCTCGCGCTCACAAGAGGCCGCGTCGCCCCCGCATCCTCAAGGGGTCTCGTCCCCCTCGCACTCACAAGGGGTCACGGCGCCGCCGTTCTCACAAGGGGCCACGTCGCCCCCGCAACCACAAGGGGTCACATCGTCTCAGCTGCCTTCTGGGGTCACATAGCCCGCGCGCCCTTCTAGGGTCACGATGCCCCCGCATCCTCAAGGGGTCACGTGCCCCTCGAGCTCACAAGGGGTCACGATGTTCACACTCTCACACGGAGGCACGGCGGCGCCGCGCTCGCTGTCACGTCGCCCCCGCACCCTCTAGGGGTCTCATCACATTCCTCGAGCCACCTTTTGTTTTCTTTTGTTTGTTTTTCTCGTTTCCCCGGGTGCCTTTGCCCCCCGGTTGTTTTGGGGGGGCGATATGTCAGGTTGGGAGGGCTAGGCCACTCCCCCCTGTTTCCCGTGTTTCGGGTTTGGTCACCTTTGCGTCCACTCGGGTCATTTCAGCGGTCACTTGGTTCACCTCTGCGGTCGCATGTACCCCGGTCTCCCCTCCGGCTGTGATTGTCTCTCCGGTCCCTAAACCCACTCCCCCCTGTCTCCCGTGTTTCGGGTTTGGCCTTTTAGGGCTCCCGTAGGTAGGGTCCATCCCCCTGAGCTGGGATTGGGTCCTACCTGATCACGTGTGGCATTTTGTGAGTGTATGCATTCGCGGGTGTATGCGCACGTGTAAGTGGGTGTTCGCTCAAGTGCTACATTCGGGTATTTGGTTTGGTTTGGTTTTCTTATTTTATATTTGTTTTGCCCTCTGCATGTCTCGCCGTGCCTTCAGCGGCATTCCCGCTGTATCGTTTGTTTTTGTGTTTTGCTCCCAGCACGTCTCGCCGTGCCTTCAGCGGCGTCCCCGCTGTGTAAAGCAATATTAAAGTGCTCATTGTTTGCTTACCTGGTCGCCTGACTCGCTTCGAACTACCACACCGCACCGCGCTGCGCCGCCTTCTTACAGACAGCACACCCGATCGTGACAGTAGTTAATATATAGTTAGGTTAAATATTCAATATAATTTTATCATCTGTAATTGTTTATCCTTTATTACTTAATCTGGTAATTTATTGATACACTTAGTTATCTTACAGTTATATTAAGCAGGACCAGTTTAGCCAGCCCGAATACTGTCCAACTATAGACCAATATCAAACCTTTCTTTTGTCTCGAAAATCCTAGAAAAAAATTGTGTTCAGCCAGCTGAATTGCCATCTTCTAGCTAATAACGTTCATAAAGTTTTTCAGTCAGGTTTTAGGTCTCATCATAGCACTGAGACAGCCTTAATTAAAGTCATTAATGACCTATTTATGTCCTCTGATAATAACCAAATCTCTTTACTTGTATTATTAGATCTTAGTGCAGCCTTTGACACTATAGACCATTACATCTTAGTTGATAGATTAGAAAACACTGTGAGCATTACAGGATCTGCACTCCAGTGGTTTAAATCCTAACTGACAGATCGATATCAATTTACCTGTGTTAACAACCAATGTTCTGATCTTGCTAAAGTTAGATATGGTGTTCTGCAAGGGTCAGTTCTGGGTCCACTCCTATTTGTGCTATTTATGCTTCCATTGGGATCAATTATTTGTAAACATGGAATCAGTTTCTACTCTTATGCAGATGATACACAGTTATACATTTCAGCTAACCCTAATGATCTTTGTTCAGTCAATAAGCTCGAGGAATGCATCCAAGATAGTAAAATGGATGTCAAAAAACTTCCTACTGATAAATTCTGATAAAACAGTTTCTGATAGTTGGACCAAAGGACAAATTTAACAAAGCTTCTAAGACTATGTTAAACCTTGATAACTCTTTAATTAGACCCAGTTCATCTGCAAATAATCTCGGTGTCATTATTGATTCAGATCTCTCCTTTACAAAGCACATTAGCAATATTACTAGAATTGCATTTTTTCACCTTTGTAACATTTCGAAGCTACGAAATATCCTCTCCCTCCAAAATGCAGAAAAACTAATTCATGCTTTTATTAGCCCAAGGTTAGATTATTGTAATTCACTTCTGACAGGATGTTCTAATAAATCATTCCATAAATTACAACTTGTGCAAAATGCTGCAGCTAGAGTTTTAACTAAAACCAGAAAGTTGGATCATATCAGTCGTCTGTTATCAAACTTGCACTGGCTACCAGTTAAGTTTTGTATTGAGTACAAAATTTTATTGATAACATATAAAATTCTATCAGGCTCCACATTATCTGAGTGAGCTGATTCAATTGTGCAAGCCAACACCTGAGCTCCGATCTCAAGGTGCTGGTTTGCTCTTAGCTCCTAGAATAAATAAAATTACTGCTGGTAGAAGAGCGTTCTCCCACAAGGCTCCTCAACTTTGGATTAGCCTTCCAGTTACTGTTTGTGATTCCGATTAACTATTAATCTTTAAGAATAAATTAAAACATATTTATTTAATCTTGCATTTAATTAATCCCCTGTAGATAAATATGTAGATCTCAGGCATGGCTGTGTTGGGGTGGTAATCTGTGATCAGTGTATGCTGGCGTTTTCACCTCTTCACCCACCTCATCATTAATGGGGGTGTGGCATTGAAATGATGCGGTTCTGGGGAACCATCTCAACTATGTAGAGTTTGCAGTATTTGCCTCTTTGAGTTATGCTGCTCTAGTCAGTGATGCCCGAGTCACATGCTGCACTGTGTCAATCAATTATTTATTAATTAAATGATATGCTTTATTATCAGCTCTAACTGCCTTCCTTGTCTGTTTCTTTTGAGGTGCTTCATGGAGATCTTCATCCATGGCTCTGCTGACAAATACTTGATGGAACCTGAATATTAATTGGACTGGCGGTCCTGCAGGACCCCTTTAATGGACTTACATATAGTCTTCCAGTTGTTAGAGTTTTTCCATTTGTTAAATATCTGTACATGGCTGTCCTACATTGTTGTTGCTGCCTGGCCGCTTAAGGAGGATGAGTCCCCCACTGAGTCTTGGTCCTCCCAAGGTTTCTTCCTTAAATAACAACATAAAAGGGAGTTTTTTTTTTCCACTGTCGCTTCGGCTTGCTCTTTGGGGGTTTAAAGGCTTTTCATTTTGTAAAGCTGCTTTGTGACAATGTACTGTTGTAAAAAGTGCTATATAAATAAATAACTTGAACTTGAACTTGAACTCGAATGCCACAGGAACAGATCTCAAAGCTTTAGAGCCCTCGCAGCACAGCGAGCGAGTGACGACCAGGCAACATAGACATAGAACTGAGCATCACTCTTCTAGGATCCACGTGTCCAATCGGTTTTCCCCACTCAGTGACTTTTTCCCCACTCAGTGACCACTGAGTTGCTAAAATTATTCTGGTTATTGACAACTCCCAGCTCAGATATGTGCGAATAGCTACCCCCTTAGAGACCCCAGCAACCATAGTCTGGTGCATCCCGGGGGCCAGGGCTCCAGACATCAAGGCAAACCTCAAAGTGTTGGCTAATGCTAAACGCTCATTCTCTAGAATAATTATTCACGTCGGCACTAATGACATTCGCCTCAAGCAAAGATTATATAAGGTCAGAGATTTCTAAGGCTAATGTTAAAGAGGTGTGTGAAACCACTGCAATGATATCTGATGGAGTAGTTATCTCTGGTCCCCTACCAATTAGGCGTGGCAGCGAAACTTACAGCAGGTTATGGTCGCTGCGTTGCTGGATGTCTAAGTGGTGCTCAGAAAACAACATTGCCTTTATTGACAATTGGTCTACTTTTGAGGGACGGCCTGGCCTTTTGAAACGGGACGGCATCCATCCTTCCCGGGAGGGTGCTGCGCTCATGTCACATAACATAGATGATAGGGTTTTTTCTTCAGTTAGAAATAAAAATTGATAATTCAGAGCCAAGGCCAGGCAGCAGACAGAATGGCCTAACCAACTGCCCGTGAACTGCCAGAAGTCGTCACTCACAATAACTAGGTGCCATACCATTAAGACAGTTATCAAGTATCAAAAAAAAAAAAAAACTCCATGATATCCATACTATCTCAAGTAATATAAGAAACACTTTTAAGTTAAAACTTGTGTTATTAAACATTAGGTCATCAAAATCAACTAGTTCAAGAAATAATTACTGATAACTTCCTAAATGGCCAATGAATTCTTAACATTAAATGATGCCTCTCCATCTGGTTATACTTATGCTCATAAACCACGTCTTAGTAGACAAGAAGGTGAAGTGGCTACGATCTATAAAAAAAAAGAAATGTAACACTTAATAATAAGTATAAGTGAAAATCCTTCGAAGCTCTTGTACTCAACATAAGCAGTTTATCTTCATTGAAGAATAAATCTAATTTAATGCAACTTATTAATATACTGTATACCGCCCTCCAGGCCTGTATACAGAATTTATTAAAGAATTTGCTGAATTTCTTTCTAACATAGTAATCTCATCAAACAAGGCCTTAATAGTTGGTGACTTCAACCACTGTAGTTCCCACTGTAATGAAAGATTCTTGTCCATAAAGTTCCCCTCTGCCCCTGAGTCAATGAGCACCTTAGAGGTATATTTAGTGTCTTTGATGGAGACCACAACTTGAAGATACCATGTGGTGCCCACCAACCGAGACATGATGAAAATTATTTTCTGTACATCTGACATAGGAGGTCGATTAGCCAGGTACAGCTTGCAGCTGTAGAGGAATGTACCGCGTGTCTCCGAGTCGCCCTCATACCGCTTAGACTCTGTGAGTGACAGAGGGTTATATGAAAAGAGTTTATTGCACTTTTTGTTTAGAGACAAACAAGTAAATAAAAATCCAAAGGGCCAAAATGAAAAATAATACACCAGCACAACACTATGACGAAAACCACGGCGAGAGGCCTAGACGAGACAAGGCATCGATCCGTGGAACAAAATCAGGTGAGCAACCGAGATGGCTGATGGGGAGGAGGCATGCTGGAACCGGAGTCCAGTCAGGGGAAAGTTAGGGCTGGAAGACAACGCACTTTAGCACAAAGACAGGCTATGACAGAGAACAGCAAATGCAAATCAATCACACGCGACAGGCACAACCCAAGTGTCTTTTAAATAGGGGTGTCAAATTAAAACTCTGGTAAATTACCACGCCTCCCAACTGGAGAAAGGTGTGGTGAATGAGCACCGGCAGCATGGTGGCTTAGTGGTTAGCACATTCGCCTCTCAGAACTAGGGATTCCCGAATCCCCATCTGGGTGGAGTTTCCATTTTCTCCCAGTGTCCGCGTGGGTTTCCTCCTGGTTTTCCGGTTTCCTCCCACAGTCCAAAAACATGAATCAAGTCAATTGAGTTCTCCAAATTGCCCCATATAGAGTGTGTATGTGTGTGTGTCTGTGTGAGTGAGTGTGTGCCCAGCGATAGATTGGTGCCCTGTCATGGGTGTATCTGCCTAGCGCCCGAAACATTCTCCCCTGAATGGGCATGGGGAACCCTCCTGCGACCCTAATATAGGATAAAGTGGAAGATAATGAATGAATGAATGAATGAGCACCAGAAGGTGAATGGGAAGACGCAGGTCCCACATATATATTTTTAATATGAATAATATTGAAACTAACACTGTTAACTAAAAAAACATATAACTAAAATATAATGTCTTGTATTACAAGAAATGATCACTGATAAATAATTAAATTCCCTTTGTTTTTTACAAATCCCTGGATTAGGATGCATATAATTGTAGTATTAAACAAATCCATTTCACTGGGTTATTGAAGCCTTTAAATAAGGTTGTTGAATAGTCATAATACTAATATTGCTAAATTCAACTGAAAGCTACTAATTTTATATTTTACTATTATTAACAATAATTACTAATAATTTAAACAATTTAATAATTACTCATTTTTATAACCTTTAATAACTTTTAACACCTTAATACTAATAACTTTACTTACTGACATCTAACAAATGTGCAGTAGCATTAACTTTGATGTAGCAATATTAGTATTATGACTATTAAACTACCATATAATTTAGAGAATTCAGTGATGTACACAAAATATTATCAGGGGTTATTTTTTATTTACCACAAAAATGATGGAGGCATATTTGTAAAAACAATATTTATAAGGATTTATTGATTTTCTTGATAATAATAAAATTATAATCATAAAATTTATATCTTATAAAATGTTGTACAATTGATGATATAGTAAGTGAAATCTATTTTGCCTACTGTGCATACACACAAAGGAATTTATCCTCCACATTTAATCCTTCTGTGCAGTGAATCACACACATATACACACAGTTAGTAAAGTGAGCCCAGGTGAAGAGTGGTGGGTAACCTTGTATGCAGCTCCCGGGGAGCAACTGGCATTAGGTGCCATGCCCAATTGCACTATAGCCATAGTACTTAGTGGAACCAAGAATTGAACCAGTCCCATTATCTGGCAACATAACTACCAACTTCCATCCATCCATTATTCCGCTTTATCCTATATTAGGGTCGCGGGGGGGTTCCCCATGCCCATCCAGGGGAGAACATTTCGGGCGCTGGGCAGATACGCCCAGGACAGGGCGCCAATCTATCGCTAGAGGTTGTTTTT
>JAFMOD010000280.1:732634-769216 GCA_019802435.1 Corydoras maculifer | reverse complement strand
TAACATTAACTAGACAACATTAGCTCTACTGAAATGCTCCAGCTACTGCACCATTTGCTTTCTTGTCATATGCTTAGTTTTCGAAGTGGTTGCTAAGATCACTGTTAGCTTATGTGACAGAATTTATATTTAGTGAAATGTTTCTTATTTAGTCCTGCATGGACATTCAAGGTGCTTCTTATAAACAGTAAATATAATTTCAGATTTTGAGGTGTATTTTAATGCAAGAAGGCAAAAATATACAATTGTAATCTTTAAGTCAATCTATTTAAATCAGTCTAATTTAGTAAATACTGAAAGAGCAGTTTTTCCCATTAGCAATTCTTGGACATAAAAATAACTAAGAAATTTAAAGTACTTGATGCATAATCGGGCGGCACGGTGGGTTCGAATCCCCATCTGGGTGGAGTTTCCATGTTCTCTCCGTGTCTGCGTGGGTTTCCTCCGGGTTCTCCGGTTTCCTCCCACAGTCCAAAAACATGGATCAAGTCAATTGAATTCTCAAAAATTACCCCATATGGAATGTGTCTGTGTGAGTGAGTATGTGCCCAGCGTGGATTGGCCCCCTCTCCTGGGTCTATCTGCCCAGCGCCCGAGACGTTCTCCCCTGGATGGGCATGGGGAACCCCACCGCGACCCTAATATAGGATAAAGTGGGAGATAATGAATGAATGAATGAATGAATGAATGAATGATGCATAATCATGGGTGATAAATAAAATTCATTACAAAGGCATGGTGAAAGAATTCAGAAAACAATGAAACCACATACAACAAAACACCACTGGAGACTAAATAAAAGGATGAAGTTTATTAAAACAATTCTAATGCAAGCAATGCATAGATATCTCAGAAAATGTGAAATTTCTACTTCAGCACATGAAGCACTAACAACAGCTAATGATTCACATGCCCATTAAGACAAAGGGTGCCTGCAATTTATAATGTTTACATTTTCACATTTAGCAAAATCTTTTATTTAAAGAGACTTACAAGCAAAAGAACATAAGTTTACATATTACAATTTGTACATTAGTGTCCTGCATTGTTAATGCTGTCTGGACCCTCGGGGAGGATGAGTCCTCCACTGAGCTCAGTCACATTGTTTCTTCCTTAAAATACCAGGGAGTTTTTCCTTGCCAATGTCAGGGTAGCATTATATATGTGCTTTAAGACATCCATCCATCCATTATCTTCAGCTTTATCCTATACTAGGGTCGCAGGGGGGTTCCCCATGCCCATCCAGGGGAGAACGTTTCAGGCGCTGGGCAGATACACCCAGGACAGGGCGCCAATCTATCGCTGGGCACACACTCACTCACACAGACATATATACACTCTATATGGGGCAATTTGGAGAACTCAATTGATTTGATCCATGTTTTTGCACTGTGGGAGGAAACCGGAGAACCCGGAGGAAACCCACGTGGACACGGGGAGAACATGGAAACTCCACCCAGATGGGGATTCGAACCGGGAATCCCTAATGCTGAGAGGCGAACGTGCTAACCACTAAGCCACCTGCCGCCCCAGTCACCTTAATATTATACAATATTATTATTATAGCCCCTGCTTTAAGACAATGTGCTAAAATAAAAGGTGCTATATAAATAAGGCGGCACGGTGGCTCAGTGGCTAGCACATTCGCCTCTTAATGCTGGGATTTCAGGTTCGATTCCCAATCTGGGTGGAGTTTCTAAAGTAGAGGATTAAGCAGAAGATAATGAATGGATGGATATAAATAAATAAACTTAAACTAGAAATCTGTAAATTAATGAGTAACCAGCTGAATTGGTAGTGTCAATCATGATCATCTGCAGATCTGGTTTCATTACTTAGATTTCTGCATAGATTTTTTTTTAATAGGTAAAGAAATAACAACAAGTGCAAAATTTGAATTTTATTCAAATACTTTTATTGTCATTTTAATGATATACATGGGTATGCAGTAAACAGTAAAATGAAGAATGTTTCTCAGAACCAGGGTGCTATAATGAGTGAGATAAGAAATAAACATTGGCACCGATTTGAGGTTGAAGGACCAGGTGGCAGTTGTCACTAAAGCATAATAAGCAAGCAGAGGTGGATTGAAAATAGTATATGTAAATGGAGCAGATCCAGAGACGGTTCTGCAGGCCAAAAGCACTGGCCCTTGTATTGAATGTGAGCAGCTACTGCTACTACTACAATTGAAAAGACACTATCATAAAAGATGGGAGACCAGCAAACAATGAAGTGCAGTATTCAATTGTGTATGGTGTGAGCTCACTGTCAAAAAAAAAAAACCTTAAAAATTGCACTTAAAAGCACTCACGCATAAGAAACACCAGTCTTTTGCATGTGCATAGTGCTACCCAAGTGATAAGACGCACCCACATGCAAGCAAAGATCCATCTCCAGCAAGCACAGAGCCCTGCATGCATTTTTTTGACAAAAAAGTCTTAAGTCAACTTAAGGTTTATATTTGTTATATTTGTTTCACATCTTGATTTCAACTGTATATTTATATAAATTGTATATTTATTTATGCTATATTTAAATATAATGTGATTTAAAATGTTGTAATTTGTAAAAAAATAAATAAATAAATAAAAAAAATAAATGGTTGAGTTTCCATGTTTTCCCTGTGTCCTTGTGGGTTTTCTCCAGTTTCCTCCCACAGTCCAAAAACATGGATCATGGTCAATTGAATTCTACAAATTACCCCATATAGAGTGTGTGTTTGCCTGTGTCAGTAAGTGTGTGCCCAGCGATAGACTGGCACACTGTCCTGTAGTAAGTGCTGTAGTAAGTGTATGGTTTTTTAATGGAGTTACATTAAATAACATTTACATTTAGCCCTCTAGCAGAAGCTTTTATCCAAAAAAAGATACGAATAAGAGAACATAGTTGGAAAACAAACTTGCTGCGTAAGGGTGTCTATCACTGAAGGGCGTCTGAATAAAGAATTAATAATATAAAAACAGTGTAAAAGCAGTGTAAACCATCACAAAATGAGAATTAGGTACTAAAATGTAGTGTTTTTTTGTCCATGTTACTTCTTCGATTTCCACTGTATACAGACAGTCACAGCCAATTTCAAATAACTGAAGTAACCAATCATGTCTCGGTGGACAAATGCCAAACTTCGGTTGCACCCAAACCTGTCAATAATAAAACCGTCCCGTGACAGGAACTGTAACGAGGGCAGATCACATCAGTAGCGCATGTGCGAGGAAGCAATTCCAACCCCCCCCCCCCCCCATGACGTCTTTAATTTTGCCCGCACGTGTGCTTTGTGCTTTGGAACGCTCGCTCGGCAGCACGTTTGGTTTGGACAGTGATCTGATGCCATAAATTCTACATCCTACAGCTTCACCACACATATGTGTACAATGACCCAGCGCGCTCAGTGAGGTGAGCTTTCCTGCTGGATTAATGCAGCTTTATTCCAGCTGGCTGCCCATAAAGTCAGACTGCATGTCTACTGTATGCAAGATGAGCTTGAGACAGAGATGGGTTTTCACCTGGTTTTCTCACTGGAAAATTCAAGCCACTCTAGGACATGTTCCAAATCCAAAGTTAATCATAAAATGTCAAATAAAAAAACTATAATAGTATACTATAATAATATTGTACTGTATAATATTAAGGTGACTGGGGTGATACGGTGGCTTAGTGGTTAGCACGTTCGCCTCACAGCGCTAAGGATTCCCAGTTCGAATCCCCATCAGGGTGGAGTTTCCATGTTCTCCCCGTGTCCGCGTGGGTTTCCTCCGGGTTCTCCGGTTTCCTCCCACAGTCCAAAAACATGGATCAAGTCAATTGAATTTTCCTAATTTCCATATAGAGTGTGTTTGTGTGCGTGAGTGTGTGCCCAGTGATAGATTGGCGCCCTGTCCTGGGTGTATATGCCCAGCGCCCGAGACATTCTCCCCTGGATGGGCATGCGGAACCCTCCCCCACCCTAATAGAGGATAAAAGCGGAAGATAATGAATGAATTAAGGTGACTGACACACAGCTCCAATGTTGCATGATATGTAACATCCTGTCACTTCATACTAACTTCTTCACCTATTTGATCTCCCTACCATATAACTACCTAAAGAATAATGTTCTTACAATTTAATTTTAATTATAACTTATTTGCATAACTGTTAATATTTTAATTGTATTTTCTTCTTTAATAGTATTGCAAATTGCAAATGATGCATGTAGTCATACTATTAAATCTACTTTACATTCTACTACTACTAAAACTGACTTAAGACTTTAAAGCAATACATTTTTCTTACAATGTGGACTCTTGTACCCTGTTTTTCCAGTGGCTATTTGTAATTTTTAGTATTGGATTTGGAGGGCAATATGTATGTAAAAATAGGAGAAAGTTATTTATTGGAAAGGCTATTATAGAACTGTATGCTTTGTATACTAACTGTATATCTTTGGGAACTGTCTTTTAATAAACAAGGAATAGAGGCCAATGTATCAGTTGCCTTTTTACAAAACAGTTTGGGCAGGTCATTGTAGTAGCAAGAGCATCTTTAGAATGTGAACAAACAAATTAATTCTGCCAAGAATTCATAATAGTAATTGGTGTCTGGCTAAAATAGTTCCAAAGGTGATTGAAAGTAACTTCTATGCAACTTGTTGGGTAGTGCTCATATTTTTAATTCTTTGCTACTATTATTATAATTAACAAATTATATGTAAACTTGCTGAAAGCTAATAGGTTCAAAGGTGCAGGTATAATTACATATAATTTTAATACCATAGGTTTAAAAAAATTTGCTTTGATCATAGCATGACGCTCTTCCAAAAACATTTTGTGAAGATTAGACTTTAATATTGATACCTGGTCTTGTTGAGGAACATGTTTTATGTTCATTAGTTTATTTTCTATGTGCCTCATGCAGTTTTACTGATACTGTAGCAGAGAGTCTAGTCGGGCACTCGGTGGGCAAAAGGGACAGGGAACAATGTCCAATGATCATGTCCCACTGTAAAAATAAATTCAATGTTCATGTTGTTTTTTCTTTTCTTTTATTTATTTATTTTTTTGTTAATCAACGCATAATGCGCATATTCATAATTATTTAAATATTTGCATGTGTTTTGTTTTCGTGTATGGACACTTTAGTATGTATCAAGGGTGTGAACCATTAAATCAAATTATTAAGTCATTTAAAGAAAATAAAGTGCTAAAATCCTATTTAGTACCAGTGAGTGCAATGTTTGTAAAAATTTTAAACTTTCAAACTTTGCTCTGTTTCAAGAGTCACTACAAAAGGTGGAATCTTTGAACACTGAGCAGAAAAGGGGAAGAATTGCATGCTGGTTGACTGTTGTAGGTTGGGCTGTAGTGTCAATTAATTTTAATTCTAACCCACTTTTAACCTGTTTGTCATGTAAATAATACAATAAATGTTATTAAATGACGTTAGTATTGTAACTGCCCATTTACACTCCTACTGAGGCTACAGCGACACAACAAAAGTTTCCTCCCTTCAAGTCAATTCTGAAAATACAGCAATTATATCTATTATTTCTTTTTCTTATACACACCTTGCTGCACCCTTTGAGTCACTCAGTACTTCTGCCTGTTACATGTTTTATCAAACCTAAAACCTGAACTTTTTATCAGTATGCTAAGATAGTATCATATTTATAATGTATATCTGATATGTTTTTCATTATTAATAAACAAGTCAATAATATGTCTTCTGTTCCTGAGCATTAATTTAACTAGTATTAGTAATATAAAAAAGAAAAAAATCTATAACTTATGTATAATGTTTGATCTCCTCTGTTTATTAGAAGTGTTCAACTAGCAGTATGCATATAATAAATTGTAATATTTGAAGACATCATGATGAAGACATCATAGGAATATATATATATATATATTCCTGTGATCAATCTTGGATGTTCACTTACTATTGAGATGAGGATAATTTGCCTTAATGCCCATGTATCAGGAAGAGGCAGAACAAATTTAAGATACGCCCTTTAACCACTCCTTTGGTTTCAATTGAACTTATTGAAATGACATTGGAAGACATCTGCAGTTCTGTAAGAAACTTTCAAGTGTAACAAGAGAGATTATTATTGGTGATCGGATGACTTTAATGCAGAAAAGAAGGTAACGATCACAATCTTTTGAACTGTCTGCTGTTTATTTAGATGCTTTAAAATATTTATGTATGTATTTTCTCATTTAAAATGTTTTACAGCTTAGTAAGTGCTACTTTCTGCCATATTTTACATGACAGATTTAATATTATTCATGAACAAATTTCAGAGTTCTTTCTGTGATAAAATTTGATTTAATGAGATAACAAAAATATATGGACTACACTTACCATTTCACCCTGTACACACTTATTTTAACAAAATTTGGAAAATGGCTGAGCCAAAGCAACACAAGCTACATATATTGAATTTCTATGGCTTGGCTACAGACATAGTTCCAGACCTAGCTGATAAATAAAAGCACATTTCAAAATTCTGTATAAAGAGGGGTTTTGAAAGGCCTAGAGAGTTGCAGACATGTTGTAATTAAAAACTGACCACTGCCTGGCCAGTAAAATATTGTTAATATTACATATAATTATACTTTAATAAACTTCTTCCTTCTGTACTTATTTATAATAATATCTTTAAAAAGGTGGCGAAACATGAAAACTTAGTGACTTATTTTACTTACATTATACTATTGTCATTTTACATAATAAACTAGAACTCTCCCAAAATATGTCAGAATAACTCATTCTCATTCATAATTCAGAGAATTAAGGGTCTTTAATTAAATCGAAAAACTATCAGTGAACTAGCTAGCTGATGTAAAAAAAAACTTTCTGTGGATTAGTGTTTAATATTTATTGTATCATAAAGGTGTTAATTGTAAAAAAAAAAAAAAAAGAAGTTGTTGAAAATGCATTAACTGGTCATTTTAATCTGTAAACAGACAGTATAATGTCAACGTCCAACATCTCACAATATGTAAGTACACATTTTTACCTTAAAACCTAGTGCATGGTTTATTTCAATATGGCAACATTGCTTTTCCACTGTAGTAGATCAGCAGGGATTACAAGCTTGTGGCTCAATTCTGTCAAATAAATAGTAATGTAAATAGTTCTATACATAATGGTTAATGCATATATGTTTCATAGTTATAGTTATTTAGAATTTATTCATACTTTATGATGATATTATTATGCTGTTATTATGTTGTGACCATAAAACTTTTCTAAAATTATTAGAATTATAAAATTAGTGTTAATTTATAAAAAGCATGTATATGTGTATAAGTTTGTAATCGATTTTGATGGTTAAAATCTTTTCTTGTGTTTTTTTTTTCTATTCAAATTAACACGATCATAAATTTGTAATGTAGACATACCCTCTTTAACCACAAGGGAGCAAAAGCGAGTTAACAATGTTGATCTTTTGCAGTTATAGATTACATTAATTTGCCTTTAATTTATTTTAATTCAATAAATTGCATAAATGTGTTTTTTTTCTATTAGAATGACAAATTATATTTTGACATAATTATTTTATGTTAATTTTACATTTTTATAGTGTGTGTATGCTGGATGCTTACTTGGCCTGGAGTCCAAACGTATGTTTTAAAATATTTATTTATCTATTCTCTTTTTAGTTAGTTAGTTAGCTATTTTATTTGTACATATTTTATTGATTTCTGGTGAAATCTTAGGAATGCATCACTGGAAGACACTGGAGGAGATAGCAATGTGCCTGCTTCAGTTGACACACACAATCATGGCCAGTCTGATGGGTAAGGGAATAAAGCAACTATTAGGAATTTTTTGTGGTTACCAGAGAATAGTGTCACTTTCATAAATAAAAATAAAAAATAAATAATTTTGGTTCAGATAAACAAAGAAAATAAACACATAAGTAAAAAAGTAAGAACAGGTTATGTTTTTTTAGTTTTTTTCATCAATTGTCTCTGCTAACACCTGTTAATCATTTCTCTTCTCTGGCTGTTTACCTATTTAGTAATTGTCTGACCTATGTATGTCAGCACATTGCACATTTCTCTCAGACTCCCTTCTTTATTTATGCTGCACTTAATGTTCTGTTTGACACACTATGCTGTTACGGGACTGATGTCCCTGATTTGGCTTAAAATGCAAGTAGGATATTTTTCAAGTTTTGAGAATATGTGTTATTGGGCTGCAACATTATCATTACATCTGAAACTCTGCATGACTATAAACTTACCAGTACACTTTGAATAATACATAATATTAATAATGCTTAACTTACCAGGCGGCATGGTGGCTTAGTGGTTAGCACGTTCGCCTCTCAGCACTAGGGATTCCCATCTGGGTGGAGTTTCCATGTTCTCCCCGTGTCGGCGCGGGTTTCCTCCGGGTTCTCCGGTTTCCTCCCACAGTCCAAAAACATGAATCAAGTCAATTGAGTTCTCCAAATTGCCCCATATAGAGTGTGTTTGTGTGCGTGTCTTTGTGTGTGAGTGTGCCCAGCAATAGATTGGCGCCCTGTCCTGGGTGTATCTGCCCAGCGCCCGAAACATTCTTCCCTGGATGGGCATGGGGAACCCCTCCGCGACCCTAATATAGGATAAAGCGGAAGATAATTAATGAATGAATTTAACTTACCAAAACAAACCATTTGTAACAATTCAGACTATTATCCACCTGACTAGTGCAGATAATACTTGCTATTGATTAGCAAATTTTAGGTGATTTAGTTAGGTGAGTAAAAACTAGTATAGAAAGAACTGACAGTACACCAGTAGTCATTATTTTCTTAAATAAACTGGACAAACTGCTTTCATTTTTATTTATTTTATGACATATTTATAATTAAAAAAATAATTAAGTGTACTTATCCTCACTTACAAACAGTAATTTTGGAATCTAGTTTAGTCTGTGTTGTTCATTCAAGTTCAAGTTATTTATTTATATAGCGCTTTTTACAACAGTACATTGTCACAAAGCAGCTTTACAAAATGAAAAGCCTTTAAACCCCCAAAAAGCATTCCTCATCCCTGTGTTGTTCATTCCTGTTGGCTTGCTAACAAGTTTATTTGCTGCCTTTTTCCCTAGTTATTCAATTCATTTGATTTATACATTTCTTTTAAGACACTCTATTTTTTATTTTTATCTGTAGCAAAAAAGAAAACCTCAGGTTTAAATCCTGGTTGTGGTGAACAAATGTTCTTTCTGTGTGGTGTGTGCATGCCCTCCCCATGCATATATAGATTTACTCTGTAAATTTTGGACTGTTGTGTTGGTCAGTATATAGCCACTAATTCTGTCCAGAAATTAAACTAAATTCATAATTAAACAATGATGTGCTGAAAACAATTAGTACATTTGATATTGGGTTTAGTACATGTGAGAATGGTGACGCATTGACAGTTATAGTGGGTTGAACAAGGTATATCCACCCACTCAAGGAATATTTATATTTGCTGTAAATAAATGACAAATAATTGGATGTTAAATCAAATTCTACCTAGGAATGATTGACATTCTGACATATGATTCATTACATAAAACAAAAAGATGTGGGACAAGAACAGAGTTTTTCAATGAAAAGACTAAGAAGAAACCTGAAGAAAGAGTTTAACATCAAGTGGGTCTGCTTAGATCCAAGAATAATATAGATAATTTAAACTTTGGCAAAAGCATCTATTTATTTTAATGCTTTTAATGGTTTGCACTACAGTATTATTGTTATTATTATTAGTAGTAGTTGTTGTAGTGTTATTAATAAGAAATTGAAAAAGCTGTCAAATCTAATGTTATGATGCATGTTTAGCATCGATTATTTGTGATATAGTTATAGTTGTGAAATAGACAGATTTATTGTATATTCACTAATTCAGTAATTTATGATTTATGACTAGAAGATAAGTTATATTGTATATGAAGTACAGCGACTGGGGTTTTTTAAAAGATATGGAGTGGGTACAGCATATTAAGAATAAATAACAAAGAATGTATATACGTAGTATTGTACATATCACAAATAATAATCTTTAAAAAAATATTTTCAGATCAAGTTCATTTTTGATCGAAGCCAAGATGTTGTTCCACACTTACTCACCAGTGCCCAGTGAGACTTCGGTCCTCAGTACAATCACACCCTTGCTCAACTCTCCACTCTCTGCACTTCAATGTGTAAAGGTGTCGAGCTTTTACTATGAATGTAAGATCTCATTTTTAAACATAACCTTTGATTTCCACCCAAGTGGTTTTCATAATGTACTGTATGTATGTGTTTGTATATATATATATATATATATATATATATATATATATATATATATATATATATATATATATATATATATATATATATATATACTTCTTCCCACAGATATTTCTAAAACCTCCTATGCAGTTGTCTTCACATTTTCAATCAATAAAATCAACATACCACAGAAAGACGAACACTGGAAGAAGTTTTACAAGAAAATTGAGCAGTCCATTAACAATGAAGTAAGTGAACAGTATTTACAAAATTCTTTTCCAACATTGCTTTAAAAAACATCACTTTTGTACCTTATATTACAAGGTGTCAACAAAGAACCATTACAATATATTATGGTAAACTATACATTATTTATTAATTATTTACTTTCTTTTCTTTCTGTCTAAAGTTGAACATATTATTAAACGATCCTGAAAGGGAACAATTTGAACCCCAGAGCTGCTTCCTTCTGTAAGTTCACTAAAGCAAAAGCCTGTTATTTTATATATTGCAATAGTTTTACATAGTACATAATTATCAAAAATGTTTGGTGTTTTATTTGCTTTTATAGTTATGGGGAAAAAAATGAAATTCACCTAGAGTATAACTTTTATGAAGATGATACCAATAGCCCAATAATCTTTATCAGTGAACTCAATAAGCACAAAGGTATGTAATTCCAAAATATTATTGATATTATATTAAATGTATTAGTAAGAGATCAATTCCTTTTTAATTAACTTGCTACTGTCCTTTCACAGTTTCAAATGTAGTAACAATTCAGCCTCCAACTACAATAAAATTAAAACCAACAACCACCAGCAAAACAACTTTAGCATTCCTTTCAACACCTGCAACAAATACAGGGTATGTTTTTAAAGTATTTTTTATCTTTACAGAGGATATATATATATTATTGTGGCGGCACGGTGGCTTAGTGGTTAGCACGTTCGCCTCTTAGCGCTAGGGATTCCCGGTTTGAATCCCCATCTGGGTGAAGTTTCCATGTTCTCCCCGTGTCTGCGTGGGTTTCCTCCGGGTTCTCCGGTTTCCTCCCACAGTCCAAAAACATGGATTAAGTCAATTGAGTTCTCCAAATTGCCCCATATAGAGTGTGTATGTGTGGATTGATGGATTGCCGCTCTGTCCTGGATGTATCTGCTCAGCGCCCGAAACATTCTCCCCTGGATTGGCATGGGGAAGCCCACCGCGACCCTAATATAGGATAAAGCGGGAGATAATGAATGAATTATATATTATTGTGTTAGGTTATATTATGGTATTGTTTTAATCACAAATATCTTGTATGCCTACAGATCCGATTTATCTGTGATTATGGTCAAGATGTTCTTCAACTGTTCTTCCTCAGTTCCTAGTGAGAGTGCAGTCCTTGAAGCAATGAATATACTTTTGAACTCTCTGTTAACCAGTGATTGTGTAAAAAGTGGTAGTGTCAACTATGAGCGTAAGATTTAATTTATAATCCTGTATTTTGCAAATATCTTTTTAACTATATAACTTTTAGTAACAAAACTTAAACATTGTGCATTTTAAAGGTATTTCTGAAACATCTTATGAAGTTGACATCACATTCAGCATTGATAATGTCAGTATACCAGAGAGCAATGTCCAGAGAAAGGATATCTTCAAGCAAATAGAACAATTTTTTAACACAGAAGTAAGTATTTACAAATGGAAATATTGTAAGTCTGGAAGTCCTGTACACTTGTGTTTAAAAAAAGTGTTCAAATGAATCTGAAAAGCCAAAATGAATTTGACAAATCATTGGCGATTATTTTCAGTTTTTATTTTGAAACTAAAGTTATATCAACTAATTAAAAGAAAACTTTCCTTTGTATTTAAAGCTGAACCTATTACTTAATCTTCCTGAAAATGAACAATTTCAGCCCCAGCGGTCATCCTTTATGTAAGTTAAATTAAGAAATAATAGTATTACTACTTATTAAACGTCTTATACTAATGCCATAATGATCATGTTACTTTCATGATGATTTGATAGGAGTTCAGCAAAAAGTTTTGAAATTATAATAGAGTACAGCTTCAATGAAAACAACACCAAACTCCCACTCAAATTTATAATTGAACTTAATAAAGGTATGTTTATCTTTTTGCTTTATTATCAGTATCTTAATTATTACTTAATCTTCACTTTTTGCCTGCCACTAACAATATATTTTTTTTGCAGTTTCAGTTAAACCCTCAACTAAAAGTCCTGTTCATAGAAACACTACAGCATTTAAACCAACAAGAATGACAACTGCAACATCTAAACATACAACAAAAAATACCCAAATTAATACAACAGCAAAAACTACACAATACACACCAAGAATTCAACCACCAACTTCAACAAGAAAAAATTCAATGTAAGGCCATTATTTACAAGCCAATTATTTTTATTTAAAATGCAATACAAAGTGAATTTGTGGTTTGCTAATTTACAACAACCTTTATTTTCTCAATTTCATATACTTTGTCAAGTCAACAGTCCATTGCTGCATTAAAAAATGCAACCTAAATCTGTATTTTGCAAAAATAAGAATAAAGTGTAATAAAAGTATAAATGATATTTAAGAGAAGTCATCATGACTTGTCCCAAGTAATTTTTTAATTTTTGAGGCATTAGTAGCTAAATTTATCTTTTTTTTTGTATTGAAATTAGTTCATTATGGAAAACAATTTTTTATTTATATTTTCTTTTAAATAATTGTTCAAGTAACAACAGATGACAATTTTATTTTATATTTTTGAGTGTGTCTTTACCTTCCTTATAATAAATATATAACAATATATTCACTATAAATAAACTGCATTTTGCTTTTTCAGCTCTGTTTCAGCTGAGGTTCTTACCACTTTGATATTCGATAACTTAACTCCTGTTCCCAGTAAGAGTTTAGTCCTCAATACCATTACAAGCCTGCTAAGAGACAGACTTGTACAAATTGATAATTCTGTAACTGTGATGAATTACACATATGAAGGTAAGATTTGCAGTCTGATATAATTCAGCTACACATAACAAAAGTAACTAACAGATTTAAAAACCCTGAATTTTGTTTTTTGCCTAGAAATTTCCAACACATCAATTCCAACAATTAACATCACATTCAGCATCAGTGGACTGTCTATACATGAGAATGCTGACTTTAAAATCACCTATGACCACGTAGAAAAATCCATCGATAATGCAGTACGTAAATATAACCACTACATATAATATAATCCTTCAACTAACCCATTTTGTCTTTGTAGTTGTACAGTTAATTTTTTTTACTAAATGTAACTGATGTATTTGTTTCCAGTCTTAAAATATACTAAAAATAAAAAATATAATATAGTAACTTAAACCATGAGTTTTCTTCCCCCTCAGCTAAACACTCTGTTAAATAATCCCGGTTCAGCCAATTTTACACATGAAAAAGCTTTCTTTGTGTAAGTTTATGCAAAAAATACTCATAAGAATACATTGTAATAAAAATTGCACAGAAACTGGTGTAATAGTTTTATGTTTTGTTCTTCATAGAAACACAGGCAATAAGATCAATGGTTACTTGGAATACAGATTCACTGATACAGATACCAGAAAACCAGCCAGCTTCCTTGCACTGCTTACTGGACAAAAATGTACATTTAAACAATAATTATTTATTTAAGATTTATATGTTCATATTTTATCATAATTTCATTAACTTATTTTTAATGTAATTAATTCTCTTAATTTCTTTTCTTTTTTTTTTTTGGATTAGCTCAAACTGTTCACCCAACTACTACTACTGAACCAAACATAAACTATCCCACAAATGAGTATGTTTAGTTCCCTCTACTTTTTTAAAATATATTTTTTCCTTATGAAAGTACTAATGTAATGGGGTTTTTTTTAGATCTGAATCAGCTAAAGTTCTCACCAGGCTAATCTTTGACTCATCTGCTCCGATTCCCAGTGAGATTTTAGTCCTTAGTGCTATCAGAACTCTTCTAAATGAAAGCTACATCAAACTCAACAATTCTCTAACTGTAAGGCTGTTCACCTATGATGGTAGGATTTGCTTCCTAATTTAAAATTTATATTTTGTTGTTTTGTTTAACGGTATTATCTCACTATCTAGATTTGTTTTCACAGAAATTTCAAACACTTCTTATGCAGTCAACCTGACAATTAGCATCAATAATTTTAGTATAGGGAAGAATGCCAGCTTAATGAGCATCTACAGTCATTTAGAACATTCCATCAACAATGCAGTGAGTAAACATGATAACCTAAATATTTCATTCTAATACTTTAATTATAATTACATTTTGGTTCAACAATTTAAAAAATAAATAAATTAACAACTATAGACACTACAACTAATTGCTGTATATTTGCTTAGGCTTATTGAGTTTATTTAAATACAATTATTACAGTTTGTATTCCAGATGTGATGTGTTATGTTAAATATACACTTCTATTATTTTTCCACTTCAGATGAACATTCTTTTAAACAAACCTGGTGCAGCATCATTTACACATAAGAAGGCTTACTTCACGTAAGACAAAAAGACTTTTATCATATAATATCAGATCATGATTATTATTCACAGAGACAGGTTTATGACAGTCATGACTTTTGCTTTTCTTTACAGTAACACTGATAATAAGATTGATGGTTACATGGAATACAGATTCACTAATACAGATACTGTACAACCAACCAGCTTCCTTTCACTGATTAATGAACAGAATGGTACATTGAAACAATATTTTTTTGCTTAAAGGTTGTTGGTTGATCTGTTTAATCATCTGTGCTTCACTACCAATCATTTTCTTTTGTTTTTTTTTTTAGGTTTAACCACCCCTTCAACATTAAAAACCAGTACAGTGGTTCCGATTTACACAGACGTGTATGTTTAGTTTCTGCAACAAATATTACAATAAAACAGGTAGTATTCAGAACGTTTTGTTTGTTAATGTAATATTTTCTTTGCTACTCTCCAGAATTGGAAATGTGTACATCTATATTACCATAATGTTTAAAAACTTGACCACTGTACCTACTGAAAATGAAGTTCTTAGTGCAACCGCTCAGCTTGACTCAAATGTCAGAGTAGCACGATCTCTGTCAACACTGAACAGCCCTGTCAGCATACACAATATCACCTATCGGCGTGAGTATGATTAATTACTTTATAAATGTGTGTTATGACCGGTATATTTATTGGTTTCTTTAAGATCTAACAATGATTTGTTTGATGAGCAGTAAAAAAAAAGTTCTAAAAAATGAACAATGCCTGTGTGTCTCAATTTTAGGAATAAGCAGCAATTCCTACAGCATTGACTTTGCATTTAAAATTACCAATGTAAGCATTCCTGAAGATTCTGTTATGTGGAATGCAACATGTGATACAATACAACTTGAAGTCAACAAGCTGGTAAATATAAGATATTTTTTTACATTCTGATATGGCTTTATAGGCAGGCTTTCAAACCAATTATTACTTGTTACTTGTTTTTAGCTGAATAGAATCATAAATGATCCACAAGCTGACCCATTTCAATTTCCAAGAGCCAATTACTCGTATGTTATGACATCATTCTCCTTGTATTAATTAAAGGTATATTATTTTCCCATAATGTGTAATGCATTATTTTAATAAATCTTGTTTCTTTAACATTACAGCCACAACACTACTGTGATCAGGGCTGAAGTTGTTTATGTCTATATGGCAAATGAAATTAGGACACCCAGTGCATTTATTGTGGTGTTAACTAGTTTAAGCAAACCAACTTCGACAGCACAACCAAGTGCAACAACTGGTGAAAAGAACGTCCATAGACTTGGCTCAGCTGTTGTTTTTACCACTCTAAATTTCACCTCCTCCTCTCCGGTACCCGGTGAGAGTATGGTCAAAAGTGCAATCAGCAATCTATTAAACTCTCGACAATCAAACCTCAGTGATTCAGTAAATGTGATGAACATCACCTATGAGAGTAGGTTTCCTTTTTCATTTCTTAAAACATATGCCACATATATGTTGTTATTTACTCAAATCACATTAAAATATTTCATTTTTCAGTGATTTCAAGCAACTCCTATTCAGTAAACATCACATTTAGCATTAGTAATATTAACATGTCAGATGCTAATATGATTGACACTTACATGCGACTGCAGACCAGCATAAACAAAGAAGTAAGTCAATATTAAAACATTAATCCCACAAAACTTTCTAAATGATTGCAGACATGCTTAATGTTTTCTGTGTTCTGTTCTGAATATAACATAATACAAGTGACTGACTATTATATAATAAATCATGTTCTTCCTGGTGCCTTAGCTAAACACTCTCCTAAACCAGCCTGAAGCAGCACAATTTGAACCTCAGACCTCAGACTTTTGGTAAGGTTAAAAAAGTTTTTTCATTTTCATTTTAAATAAAAAAATAATATAAATATTCATAATCAACTGATTTTTTTCTGAAAAACGTTACTATCTAATCTTCTCAACAGGAGTACAGATGATTTAATTAATGGTGAAATGAAGTACGTTTTCAGTGATGGAGATACGAAAATACCAGTCAGCTACTTTGATGAGCTCAGGATATTAAATGGTATATAATATTACATTGTCATTAGAATTGGTTTTCTGTTATCAGTTTTATAACAAACTAAAATCTTTTAACTTCATGTTTTTCTAATAATACATTTTTAGGCTCTTCATGGACAACAGTTTCTCCAATCACTCAACACACACCAGTTGTTCTGAATCCAGAGTCTTCTCCTACTACGTATGTTTGATTATTAACTGTATATTTAATAAAGAAATAGAGATAATCATAATGACTTTTCACATAATATTTTATTTCAGATATGGTTCAGCAGTGGTAAATGCCAATCTGGTGTTCTACACTTCATCTGTTCCTAGTGAGAGTTTGGTTCTCAGTGCTATTGAAAATCTGCTACAGGAACATCCAAACCTCAATAATTCTGTAAAAGTGCTGAACTACACCTATGAGTGTAAGATTTGCTACAATATTATTAACACAACTGTAGACAGTAACCCATTATCTAAGAGTGTGTAGTTTTATTAGTCACACTGAAGTACAACTGTTTTGTTCCACAGACCTCTCAAATACCTCCTATGCAGTCAATTTCATATTAAATATCAGTACCATCAGCATGCCAGAAAACTCTGATCTATCAAATGTCACAAACATCATGGTAGAGACAGCCATTAATGATATGGTGAGTGACCATTTGTCCATGCAATGACCAGAAATCATTATTAATCCACATTTATTTACCAATAATTATGTAGCTTTTGTATTATTTCTTCACTTGAAAGCACCTTCTTTGAATTATGTTTGTAAATTAACTTTTAAGTAATGTTACATTTTTAAGATATTGTTTTCAAGGAAGAATATTTTCATATGTACACATTTTAAGTTTTAGTATAAATGTCAAACTGTTAATGTAAATATATCCTATATCTTTAATCACAGCTCAATACACTTCTAAATGAGCCTGGTGCAGAACCAATTAGGCCATCTGACTCCAGTTTAACGTAAGATTAATTCAATTTAAGTATATGTTTGAAAAAAAATATATCATCTGTATTTTGTCTGTACATTTATTGTTTTTTTTAAATAAAGGATTTTTTTTTTCTTAAAAGGAGCACAAGAAATGTGATTATTGGAACCATGGATTACATTTTCCATGATGGAGATACCAACGTACCAGTGAGGTTCCTCAATGATATAAAGACAATGTATGTAACTTGTATATTTGTATACAACATGTAACTTGTGTATTTTTTTTTTTAATTATACTTTTAAAAATAGATTTATTAAATTAAGCTCCAATTTGCACTGAGGATGTAATTGACTTTTTTGTTACAGATCTGGATCATGTGTAGTTCTCACCACTCTAAATTTCACCTCCTCTTCTCCGGTACCCAGTGAGAGTATGGTCAAAAGTGCAATCAATAATCTGTTAAACTCTCGCCAATCAAACCTCAGTGATTCAGTAAATGTGATGAACATCACCTATGAGAGTAAGTTTGCTTTTTGCTTTTTTAATTTGGTTGTTACCAAATTATACTTATTGTAAGTCATATTGATAATTTTTTCCCCACAGCGATATCAAACAACTCGTATGTAGTCGACATCACATTCAGCATAAATAATGTCGAAATGCCAAATAACACCCACCTCAGGACTGAAACCTACATGGAACTGCAGAATATCATCAACAATGAAGTGAGTTAAAATTAATATATTAATTACAGAATCATATTTAAATTATTTTAGATGCAATAAATGTTGTTAGTTTTCTGGTCTTTATAAATCATTTAATAAATATTCTTGTTCTTCTTGATGTCTTTAGCTAAACACTCTCCTAAACCAGCCTGAAGCAGCACAATTTGAACCACAGACCTCAAACTTTTGGTAAGGTTAAAAAAGTTTTAAATTAATTTTGAATAAAACATAATATCAATATTCGTAATCAACAGATTTTTTTCTGAAAACATGTCTGATCTTCAAAACAGGAGTTCTGATGATTTAATTAATGGTGAAATGAAGTACGTTTTCAGTGATGGAGATACGAAAATACCAGCCAGCTACATCACTGAGCTCAGAATATTAAATGGTATATAATATTACATTGTCATTAGAAACAGTTTTCTGTTTTAATTTTTATGACCAAAAAAAAAATCTTTTAACTTCATGTTTTTCTAATAATACATTTTTAGGCTCTTCATGGACAACAGTTTATCCAATCACTCAACACACACCAATTGTTCTGAATCCAGAGTCTTCTCCTACTACGTATGTTTGGTTATTAACTGGATATTTAATAAAGAAATAGAGATAATCATAATGACTTTTTACATAATATTTTATTTCAGATATGGTTCAGCAGAGGTAAAAGCAAGTCTGGTGTTCTATACTTCATCTGTTCCTAGTGAGAGTTTGGTTCTCAGTGCTATTGGAAATCTGCTACAGGAACATCCAAACCTCAATAATTCTGTAAAAGTGCTGAACTACACCTATGAGTGTAAGATTTGCTGTTAACAGCTACAATATTATTAAGACAACTGTAGATAGTAACCCATTATCTAAGAGTGTGTAGTTTTATTAGTCACACTGAAGTACAACTGTTTTGTTCCACAGACCTCTCAAATACCTCCTATGCAGTCAATTTCATATTAAATGTCAGTATCATCAGCATGCCAGAAAATTCTGATCTAACAAATGTCACAAACATCATGGTAGAAACCGCCATTAATGAAAAGGTGAGTGACCATTTATCTATGCAATGACCAGAAATTATTGTAAATCCACATTTATTTACCCATAATTGTTATGTAGCTTTTGTATTATTTCTTCACTTGAAAGCACCTTCTTCGACTTATGTTTGTAAATTAACATTTAAGCAATGTTAGATTTTTAAGATATTGTTTACCAGGAAGAATGTTTTTATATGTACATATTTTAAATCTTTTTAGTTTTAGTATAAATTCCAAACTGTTGATGTAAACACATCGTTTATATTTAATCACAGCTCAATACACTTCTAAATGAGCCTGATGCAGAACCAATTACACCATCTAACTCCAGCTTAACGTAAGTTTAATCAAATTTGAATATATGTTTGAAAAAAAAGTATTGTCTGTATTTTGTCTGTATATCTATTGTTTTTTTTTTTAAATAAAGCATTTTTTTTCTTAACAGGAGCACAAGAAATGTGATTACTGGAACCATGGATTACATTTTCCATAATGGAGATATCAACGTACCAGTCAGGTTCCTCAATGATATAAAGACAATGTATGTAACACTTTACTTTAAAGGAAAGATTTATCAAATTAAACTACAATTTGCACTGAGGATGTAAATGACTATTTTACAGATCTGGATCAGCTGTGGTTCCCACCATTCTAAATTTCACCTCCTCCTCTCTGGTACCCAGTGAGAGTATGGTCAAAAGTGCAATCAATAATCTGTTAAACTCTCGCCAATCAAACCTCAGTGATTCAGTAAATGTGATGAATATCACTTATGAGAGTAAGTTTGCTTTTTGATTATTCAATTTGGTTGTTATCAAATTATACTTATTGTAAGTCATATTTATATATTTTTTTCATAGTGATATCAAACAACTCATATGTAGTCGACATCACATTCAGCATAAATAATGTCCAAATGCCAAATAACACCCACCTCAGAACCGAGACCTACATGGAACTGCAGAACATCATCAACAATGAAGTAAAAATTAATATATTCATTACAGAATAATCTTTAATTGAGTTTAGACGTAATAAATGTTTTCCGTCTTCTAGTCTTTTATAATAAATTTAATAAATTGTGTTCTTCTTGATATCTTTAGCTAAACACTCTCCTAAACCAGCCTGATGCAGCAAAATTTGAACCTCAGACCTCAAACTTTTGGTAAAGTTAAAGAAGTTTTTTTATTTCATTTTAAATAAAAAATAATATTAATACTCGTAATCAACAGATTTTTTTTCTGAAAACATTACTGTCTGATCTTCTCAACAGGAGTTCAGATGTTTTAATTAATGGTGAAATGAAGTACGTTTTCAGTGATGGAGATACAAAAATACCAGTCAGCTACTTTGATGAAATCAGGATATTAAATGGTATATAATATTTCATTGTCAGTAGAATTGGTTTTCTGTTATCAGTTTTATAACAAACAAAAATCTTTTAACTTCATGTTTTGCTAATAATACATTTTTAGGCTCTTCATGGACAACAGTTTCTCCAATCACTCAACACACACCAATTGTTCTGAATCCAGAGTCTTCTCCTACTACGTATGTTTGATTATTAACTAGATATTTGATAAAGAACTAGAGATAATCATAATGACTTTTCACATAATATTTTATTTCAGATATGGTTCAGCAGTGGTAAATGCAAGTCTGGTGTTCTACACTTCATCTGTTCCTAGTGAGAGTTTGGTTCTCAGTGCTATTGAAAATCTGCTACAGGAACATCCAAACCTCAATAATTCTGTAAAAGTGCTGAACTACACCTATGAGTGTAAGATTTGCTGTTAACAGCTACAATATTATTAAGACAACTGTAGACAGTAACCCATTATCTAAGAGTGTGTAGTTTTATTAGTCACACTGAAGTACAACTGTTTTGTTCCACAGACCTCTCAAATACCTCCTATGCAGTCAATTTCATATTAAATGTCAGTACCATCAGCATGCCAGAAAACTCTGATCTATCAAATGTCACAAACATCATGGTAGAGACAGCCATTAATGAAATGGTGAGTGACCATTTGTCCGTGCAATGACCAGAAATTTTAATCAATCCACATTTATTTACCAATAATTAGTATGTAGCTTTTGTATTATTTTGTTACTTGAAAGCACTTTCTTAGACTTATGTTTGTAAATTTACATTTAAGTAATGTTACATTTTTAAGCTATTGTTTACCAGGAATAATATTTTTATATGTACACATTTGAAATATATCTAGTTTTAGTATAAATGTCAAACTGTAAACAATTTGATTTTCTTTAATTACAGCTAAATACACTTCTAAATGAGCCTGGTGCAGAACCAATTACACCATCTAACTCCAGTTTAATGTAAGTTCAATACAATTTAAATATCTGTTGGAAAAAAATGTATTATCTGTATTTTGTCTGTATAATTATTGGGTTTTTTTAAGCAATTTTTTTTAACAGGAGCACAAGTAATGTGATTACTGGAACCATGGATTACATTTTCCATGATGGAGACACCGTAGTACCAGTCAGGTTCCTCAATGATATAAAGACAATGTATGTAACACTTTACTTTAAAGAAAAGATTTATCAAATTAAACTACAATTTGCACTGAGGATGTAAATGACTATTTTACAGATCTGGATCAGCTGTGGTTCTCACCACTCTAAATTTCACCTCCTCCTCTCTGGTACCCAGTGAGAGTATGGTCAAAAGTGCAATCAATTATCTGTTAAACTCTCACCAATCAAACCTCAGTGATTCAGTAAATGTGATGAATATCAGCTATGAGTGTAAGTTTGCTTTTTGATTATTCAATTTGGTTGTTACCAAATTATACTTATTCATTCATTCATTCATTATCTCCCGCTTAGTCCTCTATTAGGGTCGCGGTGGGGTTCCCCATGCCCATCCAGGGGAGAACGTCTCGGGCGCTGGGCAGATAGACCCAGGACAGGGCGCCAATCCATCGCTGGGCACACACTCACTCACACAGACACACTCTATATGGGACAATTTTGAGAATTCAATTAACTTGATCCATGTTTTTGGACTGTGGGAGGAAACCGGAGAACCCGGAGGAAACTCACGCAGACACAGGGAGAACATGGAAACTCCACCCAGATGTGGATTCGAACCGGGAATCCCTAGTGCTGAGAGGCGAACGTGCTAACCACTAAGCCACCGTGCCGCCATTATACTTATTGTAAGTCATATTTATATATTTCTTTCATAGCGATATCAAACAACTCATATGTTGTCGACATCACATTCAGCATAAATAATGTCAAGATGCCAAATAACACCCACCTCAGGACTGAGACCTACATGGAACTGCAGAACATCATCAACAATGAAGTAAGTTAAAATGAATGTATTAATTAGAGAATCATTTGTAAATTATTTTAAAATTGATAAATGTTTTCTGTCTTCTGGTCTTTCTAATTCATTTAATAAATTGTGTTCTTCGTAATGTCTTCAGCTAAACACTTTCCTAAACCAGCCTGGAGTAGCACAATTTGAACCTCAGACTTCAAACTTTTGGTAAGTTTAAAAAAATAAAAAAAAAAAAAAATATATATATATATATATATATATATATATATATATATATATATATATATATATTTCATTTTAAATAAAAAAATTATATCAATACTCGTAATCAACCGATTTTTTTCTGAAAACGTTACTATCTAATCTTCTCAACAGGAGTTCAGATGATTTAATTCATGGTGACATGAAGTATGTTTTCAGTGATGGAGATACAAAAATACCAGTCAGCTTTTTTGATGAGCTCAAAATATTAAATGGTATATAATATTACATTGTCATTAGAATTGGTTTTCTGTTATCAGTTTTATAACAAACAAAAATCTTTGAACTTCATGTTTTGCTAATAATACATTTTTAGGCTCTTCATGGACAACAGTTTCTCCAATCACTCAACACACACCAGTTGTTCTGAATCCAGAGTCTTCTCCTACTACGTATGTTTGATTACAAACTGTATATTCGATAAAGAAATAGAGATAATCATAATGACTTTTTACATAATATTTTATTTCAGATATGGTTCAGCAGTGGTAAATGCAAGTCTGGTGTTCTACACTTCATCTGTTCCTAGTGAGAGTTTGGTTCTCAGTGCTATTGAAAATCTGCTACAGGAACATCCAAACCTCAATAATTCTGTAAAAGTGCTGAACTACACCTATGAGTGTAAGATTTGCTGTTAACAGCTACAATATTATTAAGACAACTGTAGACAGTAACCCATTATTTAAGAGTGTGTAGTTTTATTAGTCACACTGAAGTACAACTGTTTTGTTCCACAGACCTCTCAAATACCTCCTATGCAGTCAATTTCATATTAAATGTCAGTACCATCAGCATGCCAGAAAACTCTGATCTATCGAATGTCACAAACATCAGGGTAGAGACAGCCATTAATGAAATGGTGAGTGACCATTTGTCCGTGCAATGACCAGAAATTTTAATCAATCCACATTTATTTAGCAATAATTGGTATTTAGCTTTTGTATTATTTTGATACTTGAAAGCACTTTCTTAGACTTATGTTTGTAAATTTACATTTAAGTAATGTTACATTTTTAAGCTATTGTTTACCATGAAGAATATTTTAATATGTACACATTTGAAATATATCTAGTTTTAGTATAAATGTCAAACTGTAAACAATTTAATTTTCTTTAATTACAGCTGAATACTCTTCTAAATGAGCCTGGTGCAGAACCAATAACACCATCTAACTCCAGTTTAATGTAAGTTTAATACAATTTAAATATCTGTTGGAAAAAAATGTATTATTTGTATTTTGTCTGTATAATTATTGGGTTTTTTTAAGCAATTTTTTTTAACAGGAGCACAAGTAATGTGATTACTGGAACCATGGATTACATTTTCCATGATGGAGACACCATAGTACCAGTCAGGTTCCTCAATGATATAAAGACAATGTATGTAACACTTTACTTTAAAGAAAAGATTTATCAAATTAAACTACAATTTGCACTGAGGATGTAAATGACTATTTTACAGATCTGGATCAGCTGTGGTTCTCACCACTCTAAATTTCACCTCCTCCTCTCTGGTACCCAGTGAGAGTATGGTCAAAAGTGCAATCAATTATCTGTTAAACTCTCGCCAATCAAACCTCAGTGATTCAGTAAATGTGATGAACCTCACCTATGAGTGTAAGTTTGCTTTTTGATTATTCAATTTGGTTGTTACCAAATTATACTTATTGTAAGTCATATTTATATATTTCTTTCATAGCGATATCAAACAACTCATATGTTGTCGACATCACATTCAGCATAAATAATGTCAAGATGCCAAATAACACCCACCTCAGGACTGAGACCTACATGGAACTGCAGAACATCATCAACAATGAAGTAAGTCAAAATGAATGTATTAATTAGAGAATCATTTGTAAATTATTTTAAAATTGTTAATGTTTTCTGTCTTCTGGCCTTTCTAATTCATTTAATAAATCGTGTTCTTCGTAATGTCTTCAGCTAAACACTTTCCTAAACCAGCCTGGAGTAGCAAAATTTGAACCTCAGACTTCAAACTTTTGGTCAGTTTAAAAAATATGTATATATATTTCATTTTAAATAAAAATAATAATATCAATACTCGTAATCAACCGATTTTTTTCTGAAAACGTTACTATCTAATCTTCTCAACAGGAGTTCAGATGATTTAATTCATGGTGATATGAAGTATGTTTTCAGTGATGGAGATACAAAAATACCAGTCAGCTTTTTTGATGAGCTCAAAATATTAAATGGTATATAATATTACATTGTCAGTAGAATTGGTTTTCTGTTATCAGTTTTATAACAAACAAAAATCTTTGAACTTCATGTTTTGCTAATAATACATTTTTAGGCTCTTCATGGACAACAGTTTCTCCAATCACTCAACACACACCAGTTGTTCTGAATCCAGAGTCTTCTCCTACTACGTATGTTTGATTATTAACTGTATATTTAATAAAGAAATAGAGATAATCATAATGACTTTTCACATAATATTTTATTTCAGATATGGTTCAGCAGTGGTAAATGCCAATCTGGTGTTCTACACTTCATCTGTTCCTAGTGGGAGTTTGGTTCTCAGTGCTATTGAAAATCTGCTACAGGAACATCCAAACCTCAATAATTCTGTAAAAGTGCTGAACTACACCTATGAGTGTAAGATTTGCTGTTAACAGCTACAATATTATTATGACAACTTTAGACAGTAACCCATTATCTAAGAGTATGTTTTATTAGTCACACTGAAGTACAACTGTTTTGTTCCACAGACCTCTCAAATACCTCTTATGCAGTCAATTTCATATTAAATGTCAGTACCATCAGCATGCCAGAATATTCTGATCTATCGAATGTCACAAACATCATGGTAGAGACCGCCATTAATGAAGTGGTGAGTGACCATTTGTCTATGCAATGACCAGAAATTTTAATTAATCCACATTTATTTACCAATAATTGTTATGTAGCTTTTGTATTATTTCTTTACTTGTAAGTACCCTCTTTGACTTATGATTGTAAATTAATATTTAAGTAATGTTACATTTTTAAGATATTGTTTACCAGGAAGGGCGGCACGGTGGCTTAGTGGTTAGCACGTTCGCCTCTCAGCGCAAGGGATTCCCGGTTCGAATTCCCCATCTGGGTGGAGTTTCCATGTTCTTCCCGTGTCTGCGTGGGTTTCCTCCGGGTTCTCCAGTTTCCTCCCACAGTCCAAAAACATGGATCAAGTCAACTGAGTTCTCCAAATTGCCCCATGTAGAGTGTGCCTGTGTGAGTGAGTGTGTGCCAAGCGATGGATTGGCGCCCTGTCCTGGGTGTATCTGTCCAGCGCCCGAAACGTTCTCCCCTGAATGGGCATGTGGAACCCCCTCCCCACCCCCCCCTCCCGTGACTCTAATATAGGATAAAGCTGAAGATAATAAATGAATGAATGTTTACCAGGAAGAATAATTTTATATGTACACATTTAAAATGTTTCTAGTTTTAGTATAAATGTCAAACTGTAAACAATTTTATTATCTTTATTTATAGTTAAATACAATTCTGAATGAGCCTGGTGCAGAACCAATTACACCATCTAACTCCAGTTTAATGTAAGTTTAATACAATTTAAATATCTGTTGGAAAAAAGTGTATTATCTGTATTTTTTCTGTACATGTATTATTCTTTTTAAGTATTTTTATTTTCCTAACAGGAGCACAAGAAATGTGATTACTGGAACCATGTATTACATTTTCCATGATGGAGACACCAATGTACCAGTCAGGTTCCTCAATGATATAAAGACAATGTATGTAACACTTTAAAAAGAAAAGATTTATGAAATTAATCTCAAATTTGCACTAAGGATATAAATGACTTTTTTACAGATCTGGATCAGCTGTGGTTCTCACCACTCTAAATTTCACCTCCTCCTCTCCGGTACCCAGTGAGAGTATGGTTAAAAGTGCAATCAATAATCTGTTAAACTCTCACCAATCAAACCTCAGTGATTCAGTAAATGTGATGAATATCACCTATGAGAGTAAGTTTGCTTTTTGATTATTTAATTTGGTTGTTACCAAATTATACTTATTGTAAGTCATATTTATATATTTTTTTCATAGCGGTATCAAACGACTCTTATGTAGTCGACATCACATTCAGCATACATAATGTCCAAATGCCAAATAACACCCACCTCAGGACTGAGACCTACATGGAACTGCAGAACATCATCAACAATGAAGTAAGTCAAAATGAATGTATTAATTAGAGAATCATTTGTAGATGATTTTACAACTGATAAATGTTTTCAATCTTCTGGTATTTCTAATTCATTGAATAAATCGTGTTCTTCGTAATGTCTTTAGCTAAACACTCTCCTAAACCAGGCTGATGCAGCAAAATTTGAACCTCAGACCTCAAACTTTTGGTAAGGTTAAAAAAGTTTTTTTTTATTTTATTTGAAATAAAAAATAATATCAATACTAGTAATGAACAGATTTTTTTTCTGAAAACATTACTGTTTCATATTCTCTACAGGAGTTCAGATGATTTAATTAATGGTGGAATGAAGTACGTTTTCAGTGATGGAGATACGAAAATACCAGTCAGCTACTTCGATGAGCTCAGAATATTAAATGGTATATAATGTTACATTGTCAGTAGAATTGGTTTTCTGTTATCAGTTTTATAACAAACAAAAATCTTTTAACTTCATGTTTTTCTAATAATACATTTTTAGGCTCTTCATGGACAACAGTTTCTCCAATCACTCAACACACACCAATTGTTCTGAATCCAGAGTCTTCTCCTACTACGTATGTTTGATTATTAACTAGATATTTGATAAAGAAATAAAGATAATCATAATGACTTTTTACATAATATTTTATTTTAGATATGGTTCAGCAGTGGTAAATGCAAGTCTGGTGTTCTACACTTCATCTGTTCCTAGTGAGAGTTTGGTTCTCAGTGCTATTGAAAATCTGCTACAGGAACATCCAAACCTCAATAATTCTGTAAAAGTGCTGAACTACACCTATGAGTGTAAGATTTGCTACAATGTTATTAAGACAACTGTAGACAGTAACCCATTATCTAAGAGTGTGTAGTTTTATTAGTCACACTGAAGTACAACTGTTTTGTTCCACAGACCTCTCAAATACCTCCTATGCAGTCAATTTCATATTAAATGTCAGTACCATCAGCATGCCAGAAAACTCTGATCTATCGAATGTCACAAACATCATGGTAGAGACCGCCATTAATGAAATGGTGAGTGACCATTTGTCCGTGCAATGACCAGAAATTTTTATCAATCCACATTTATTTACCAATAATTATGTAACTTTTGTATTATTTCTTCACTTGAAAGTACCTTCTTTGACTTATGTTTGTAAATTAACATTTAAGTAATGTTAAATTTTTGAGATATTGTTTACAGGGAAGAATATTTTTATATGTACACATTTGAAATCTTTCTAGTTTTAGAATAAATGTCAAACTGTAAACAAAACTGTTAATGTAAACAAATCCTTTATCTTTAATCACAGCTAAATACACTTCTAAATGAGCCTGGTGTAGAACCAATTACGCCATCTAACTCCAGCTTTACGTAAGTTTAATCAAATTTAAATACATGTTTGAAAAAAAAGTATTATCTGTATTTTTTCTGTATATCTATTGTTTTTTTTTCCTAATAGGAGCACAGGAAATGTGATTAATGGAACCATGGATTACATTTTCCAAGACACCAATGTACCAGTCAGGTTCCTCAATGATATAAAGACAATGTATGTAACACTTTACTTTAAAGAAAAGATTTATCAAATTAAAGTACAATTTGCACTGAGGATGTAAATGACTATTTTACAGATCTGGATCAGCTGTAGTTCTCACCACTCTGAATTTCACCTCCTCCTCTCCGGTACCCAGTGAGAGTATGGTCAAAAGTGCAATCAATAATCTGTTAAACTCTCGCCAATCAAACCTCAGTGATTCAGTTAATGTGATGAACATCACCTATGAGAGTAAATTTACTTTTTGATTTCTTAATTTGGTTGATACCAAATTATAATTATTTTAAGTCCTATTTATAATTTTTTTTCACAGAGATATCAAACAACTCATATGTAGTTGACATTACATTCAGCATAAATAATGTCAAAATGCCAAATAACACCCACCTCAGGACTAACACCTACATGGAACTTCAGAACATCATCAACAATGAAGTGAGTCAAAATCTAAATCTTAATTACAGAATCATATGTAAATGATTTCAGACTTGAAAAAATGTTTTTGGTCTTCTGGTCTTTATAAATCATTTAATAAATCGTGTTCTTTTCGATGTCTTTAGCTAAACACTCTCCTAAACCAGCGTGATGCAGCACAATTTGAACCTCAGACCTCAAAATTTAGGTAAGTTCAAAGACAACTTAAAAATATTCTCTAATGGAATCACCATTAAAGGTTTTATTGAAACTTATTTTTTCTGACAACTTTGCTACTCATTCAACAGGAGTTCCGATAATGTAATTGATGGTGACATGAAGTATGTTTTCAATGATGGAGATTCCAAAATACCAGTCAGCTACTTCAATGAGCTCGGAACATCCAATGGTATATAATATCATCTTGTCTTATTAATTTAAGCTATGTTATTAATTTTTAACCAATATTTTCCTTGTTGAAAAATAAATATTTTACCTTCATGTTGCTAACAATCTCTCTTTAGTCTCTGCATTGACAATAGCTCCTCCAATCAATCAACCCAACGCCATGGTACTGACTACTATGTCATTTCCAACTACGTATGTATTAACAGGATTTTTTCTTAAAAAGCAGGAGATGGTCATTTCGACTTGGTTTTGGGTTAAAACTATTAACATTATTATGTTTTTCCAGCATTGGTTTTGCTGTGGTAGATACTAGTCTGGTGTTCAACACCTCAGATGATCCTAGTTTGGTTCTTACTGCTATTGAACTTCTAATAAATAAACAACGTCCAATTATTGACACCTCTATAAATATCCTAAACTACACCTATCAGGGTAAGAAGTAATCTCTAACCACATGACATTACAAAATACAATTTGACTAACATTTGGGAATGATTTAATGATTAATCTTATATATAATTTATAATTATTTTTATCTTATTTTAGAACTGTCAAACAGTTCATTTGCAGTCTACATTATGTTCAACATTACAAATATTACCATGTCAGAGAATCCTACATTGAGAAATAACACCTACATTCAAGTGGAAAATACAGTTAATAATGCAGTAAGTATAAAAATACTCCCTGGATACTTCATGCAATATTTGAAAGGAATGAAAATCAAAAATGTAATGTAACAGCAGAAGACAAAACATTGGTGATGCATGGACACATAAAATTATTCTACATTTTACACATTAATCAAATCAAATATTCAATTGTGATTATAAAATATTATTCTAGTATAAAAAAAACTAATTCTAAAATATATATTTAGACATTTTTCTTAATGACAACACTTTCCTTTCAGCTAAACACTCTTCTGAATGAACCTAATGCAACATATTTTCAACCCAAAACCACAAATTTTTTGTAAGTAGAATTACTTTTTTACCAATTGCATTGTAAAGTCATTTCATTATATCACTCTTTTTTCATTTAATATTCAGGAGTGTAGAAAATAATATCACAGGAAAGATGAATTATATCTTTAGTGACATACCAAAAAGGTTAATTAACTTGACCAGGACAAGGTATGAGTAAATATTTTCTGATTTTACATGAGATTTCATGTTTATTATTTAATTGTTTTATTTATTTAATTATTTGATATAATAAAAAAGGATACAATACTACTTAATGTCTAATCTCTAAGTTTTTTGTCTTGTACTGTAGAGTCGGCAATGTATACATCCAAATTTTTGTGATCTTTGAGAACGTAACTACTGTACCAACTAGTGAGCAAGTATTCAATGCCTTTCATGAATCGCTTCTCTCAAGAATCAGAACTGTCCAAGCTACTAAGACATACACTATTTCTCAGCCTGAGATGATAGGGGACATTCAATATAATAGTAAGAGTATTTCTTGTTTATATTTTTAGATGATTTAACTTATAGCACAAAATCTTCATTAAAGTGTACTTATATATAATATTTATTTTTATTTTTTAATATTTAATCAGGGCGGCACGGTGGCTTAGTGGTTAGCACGTTCGCCTCTCAGCGCTAGGGATTCCCGGTTCGAATCCCCATCTGGGTGGAGTTTCCATGTTCTCCCCGTGTCTGCATGGTTTTCCTCCGGGTTCTCCGGTTTTTTCCCACAGTCCAAAAACATGGATCAAGTCAATTGAATTCTCCAAATTGTGTGAGTGAGTGTGTGCCCAGCGATGGATTGGCACCCTGTCCTGGGTGTATCTGCCCAGCGCCCGAGACGTTCTCCCCTGGATGGGCATGGGGAACCCCACCGCGACCCCAATAGAGGATAAGCGGGAGATAATGAATGAATGAATGAATATTTAATCAACTGCTTACATTCTGAACAATCTATGTTTTAGGGACAGCAAGCAACTCATACTACATTACCTTTGCATTTGAAATCATTAATGTCAGCTTTCCTGAAGACAAAGATATGAGAAATGGAACATATGACATAATCCAGGCACAAATAAACGATCTTGTGAGTTTTAATAATTGGTTTAATGGCTGATAATTCCATGAATTTATTGAAATTCAAGATATCATAAAATATAATTAATTTAACATATGATAAATAAAATATAATTACATTAAAATATAATAAATATAAGTGTCTGGTAAATTTGTTTAACAAAAAAAATTACATTTTCAGATGTATGTGATCCTCATTAATTCTGATAACACTACTTCCCAAAAAACTTCGTTTATTCAAAGAGCAGACTTCTCGTAAGTGAGGGCTTAGCCGTCTTCTCTGCAGCATTTAATATTTATTCAAAATATTCAATAAAGAAATTTCTAAATAATTATCTATATTTTTATGTTCATTATAGGGGCAATGATTCTGTGATTTTAGCTGTGGACAGATTTCTGTACAGGGGGAGTGAAATCGCATCACCAAGTCAATTTATTCAAAGCCTACTTGATCCCAGAAGTACAAATGGTGTTCAAATTGTCCCATATGCCATTAAACCTCCAGTGCTGATGACTGTAAAACCTGGAAACAGCACTAATGGGCCTGCTTTATGGGCTTTGGCTATAATTATCCCTTGTGCTATAGCTATCATACTCATTCCTTGCTGGATTCTTCTCTGTGTAAGTATACATTATTTAAAAGCATTCAGTTGCACATTATATTATATTTACATGGAAATACTTTTTAATCACTTTTTATCACTTTGTCCTTTAATAACTTCTATTTTTTCCCTACAGTGTATACTATGTGGTTGTTGTGCTGCAGTCAGAAAGCGCTGGCTCAGGCGTTCATACGTAGTTCGACAGTCACACAATGTAGGATACCAAACTCACAACAGCATTTTCTAGTACATGATGAAAAATTCACAAACAAAAATATGAGTTACTAGTTTTCTTAAAGATTACTTAGGTTAAGTTTAAACTTTATATTCATTCTGTATTATCTCCTTCATTCATTTATGGTTTTTAAATTCACCTGTATTGCTGGATATATACAGGATGTATTAAATTATTACATGTTCTATGCTGTATAATTGAAAGTTAATTGAAATGTGCTTATTTATTTCTGTTATTTATTTCCTGTATTCATTAATTGTTAATTTATTAAGCTATATAGTTTAAAACTAATTAAAATGTTAAATCAGTTTAATTAAAGTATGAGCACTTTACCATTTACAGGGATTTCAATAATTAATTTTATTATATATATTCCATATACATCAATGATTATTTTTAAAGTTCATTACAAATATGACTATAGTAACTAAATTATAAAATGTAAAATTAATGAATATAAAGAATTACAATGAATGTTCAAAATAAATGCATTTAAAGCACAATAAAGTTGTCAAATGTCGTGAATCATTGGTTTGGCCAGGTTCTCTGGTGTATGGATGTAATTCTGAATATTACAGACAAAATTTTTAGTGCCGGATTTTTAAGATACTGAATATCTATATTTAAATTTTGTAGGCATTTATATGTGAGTACATTTCAATCTTTATGACCAAATACAGAAATGGGATGCATTTAAATGATGTGTCTTTCTGTCATATACTTTAAGATTTAGAGTGTAGAAAAAGTTCATGTATTAAACACGTCATGCCATCTGCATCTAAAATAGAAATGTGATCCTCGGATGTTTATCTCAGATAGTGTGTGCTCCTCACATAAACGAAAACAAACAGCGTTAACAGCACACTGCCAATAAGTTTGGCAGGAAGTAGCATGGCTTACACCACTTTGCTGCCAGCGGACACACAATGTTGTAACACACTTGCGCTGCCACATCATTTTAAGTTTGATGACAAGCACAGCTACTTAAATGCCAAGCCAAGTTCACGTGCTGACATTTGCGAGGGGTGGGTAACAAACGAATTGCAATAAATGTTAATAACAGTTTAATAAAAGTCATAAATACAGTCAGTGCCAGTAATTTAATTTGCTTGTGTCATTGACATTGGACCTTAACACAGCTAAATGGAGCAATAAGCTACCACATTCTTCATAGCTAAAGCAAAAACATAGATATACATTACAAAATATAATTCTGATTTTCTACAGACATGTTGGTCCCCCTTTTTTAATAATAAAACTCACAATGGTCACAGAAATAACTTGAATCTGACAAAAAAAATAATAAATAAACAACCATGTTTCAAAAGAATTATCGTAAAAAATAAATTCATAAAATGGGTGCTCAATAGGATTTAGGTCAGGGCTCATGTAAGGCCACTTTAGAATAGTCCATTTTTGGGTGTTTTTAGCTGTGTGTTTAGGCTCATTATCCTGTTGCATGACCCATGAGCTGCGATTGAGATCAAGCTTTCTGACACTGGGCAGCACATTTCTTGATATCCCTTGATAGTCTTGAGATTTCATTGTACCCTGCACAGATTTAAGACACCTTGTGCCAGATGCAACAAAGTAGTCACTGGAAATAACAGATATGATGATTCTTGATATGCTTCATATTTCTGTCTGTGAACATAGAGCTGATGTGTGATTTTTGCCTTGGCAAAAAGTAAAATTTTTGTCTCATCTGTCCATAGGACATTCTCTCAGAGAATAGGGGCTTGTCAACATTTTTTTATGATTTGTTTTCAACAATGGTGTCCTCCTTGGTCTTCAGATGGTGCATTCTGACACTGATGTTCCTTAAGCTTGAAAAGTAAAAAAAAAAAAAAAGGTTTTCTGGGCTGTTTTTTTACTATTACTATCATCTCTCTTATTTTATGGTCTCTTTTGATCTTATAACCTTTAAACTGCTAGTCTACTGTAAAATTTTCTTTCTTATCTCCTGAGACAACTGGTTCCTACATACCATTTCACAAAGCACCCCAGTGACAACCTGTAGCCCTATATATAGGCTTAAGTTTAACTAGTTTTAAATTAAGTGTTAGTTAGTTATTTAGTTACTTTTATACTTTCTCTTGACTTTTCAGCTACGTTTTTAGCCGCTAACGCTAGCACTTTCTGCTTAATATCGCGGTCGTTGCTGCCAACACTGCTGCATTTATTACCCGCTTCTTTTATAAATAATAGCCTATATTTATAAAAGAGCCTTTCCCTGATCTGTGTCGGATTCAGCTGTTCGGATTTTCGGACCGGATTTTATTGGACTCGACGCTGATCTTCACACACCGCATTGTGAGAACCTCCAGGACTCAACCTACATCCGACGCTAATACAGCCAGATTTACTAGAGTTGGATCTCCACCAGCGTCTGCCACTGCTTTGTTTCATCATCAGCTCTACTCACCCGAAGCTAAGTTTATTTCTTCATTTATATATAAACTTTACAATGGCACTTTCCCCTCTGGTTGCATGCCCTCAGTGCAGAAGATATAGACAGATAATTCAGCCTATGAGAAGTGTAGCCTTAGTAGTCCTTAGTGTAGTCCTTAGTCTGACGGAGAAGATTTCAGTGCTAGAAGAGCGCATTCGGGTTTTTGAACAGGGTCATGTTGGTGAAGATGTGTCAGGGACCAGTTTAGCCAGCCTGAATGCCACAGGATCAGGTGCTAAATCTCCGGCTTTAGAGCCCTCGCAGCACGTAGAACGTAGCGACGTACACGTAGAACTGAGCATTACTCTTCTAGGATCCAATCAGTTTTCCCCACTCAGTGACTCACCCACTGAGTAACCGGTTGCTAAAAGTGCTCTGGTTATTGGCAACTCCCAGCTCAGACACGTGCGAATAGCTACCCCCTTAGAGACCCCAGCAACCATAGTCCGGTGCATCCCGGGGGCCAGGGCTCCAGACATCAGGGCGAACCTCAAAGTGCTGGCTAATGCTAAACACTCATTCCCTAGAATAGTTATCTAAGTCGGCACTAATGACGTTCATCTCAAGCAGTCAGAGATTACTAAGGCTAATGTTAAAGAGGTGTGTGGAACCGCTGCAATGATGTCTGATGAAGTACTTGTTTCCGGTCCCCTACCAATTAGGCGTGGCGGCGAAACCTACAGCAGGTTATGGTCGCTGCGTTGCTGAATGTCTAAGTGGTGCTCAGAAAACAATATTACCTTTATTGATAATTGGTCTACTTTTGAGGGAAGGTCTGGCCTTTTGAATCATCCAGGAGTTCCACCGGGATCACCCGAACCGCCCCGCCACTCGGTCCAGAGGTCGGCCACCCGGCCGAGGTCGACGGACTGGGTCTCGAGGGCCCCGCTCTCCTCTCCACACACACCCACTTCCACACCGACACGTTCACGCCCCGCTGCTCCTCTCTCGGCTCCTCACACACCCACATCCACACCTGTCACTTATCCTGTCAATCACATGCTACACCAGTCAGACAGTCCGCCAGGTATAAGGAAAAAATTATGTGTTTAGTATGTATTTGCACAAAAAAAAAACACAGGGTGAAAGGTCCAATGGTTCAAGTTTGTAACTGTTTTGACTGTTTTGTTATTGGTAATGAAGCCTATACATAAGAGTTGTAAACAATGACCTGAAAACATGTATGTAATACATGTATGTAATGTAATACTTGATGTAAAGCCATGCACTTAATGGAAATATATTGTATATTATTTGGAGTGAGGCCATTAGAATGATGGTATTTCAATTATTGCACTTCAGGTGTTTATCTAAGTTCACGTGCTTGTATTCCTGAACCATGACTCAGTGGGGAAAAGAGGGATGTGATACATTGCAGTGAGCACTCAGTGCTCGATTATGTAGAAATGCCCACGATCGGTGTGTTTGATGTTGGAGCATATAGATGTTTCGCAATAAAGGAGTTGTGCTGCATCCTTACCTCCTCGTGTTTATTAACTACATAAAGTACCCACTACTATACACAACATAAAAATACAACATTGGGGACAGAACATGTTAAAG